>DWQX01006882.1:0-10773 GCA_018245475.1 Pharmacophagus antenor | reverse complement strand
AAAACACAAGACCAGTCATAACTACTATTAAACAGTAACATAATTGGGTTCTAGTTGCGATTGAAATTACTGGCGTGGCAACGTATGACGGTTCTGCCTCGACTTGAACAACATAGTGCTGTGTAAACTCAGAAACAATGAAGTGAATCTCAGAACAAGCTCTGATTGCTATAAGCAGGCACGATATCGTTTTTATGCTATTAGTGAAATCTGTACGGTGGTAGAGTTAATACGAATCCAGCTGACAAGCTACCACCCTCAATGTCAGTCTGCAGCTAAAGCAGCGTTACTCTGTTCCGTCAGTAATACACGTGACGGCGAGCGTATCCTTTGCGAGCACGCTTCAATATCTACGGTCTCATTGTCACTTAACATCGTGTAAAAACGAGAACAAACGTATTGTCTATAAAAAAAAAATAACAGTTCAGATGTTAGGCGTATGCGACGCTTGAAATTCATCATCATATCAGCCGCAACACGCCCACCGCAGGACAAAGCCCTCCCCCAAGGATCGCCGCGACGGACGGCTCTGCGCTTTTCCCATCCAGCCTGTCCCAGCGACTTTGTTCAAGTCGTCGGTACATCTTGTGGGAGGTCTGATTACTTTGCGTTTGGCGGCACGCGGTTGCCATTCGAGAACTTTTCTCAAACACCCCTAATATACATACAACATACGGTGGAGAGCTCTGGCACCCACTACTTTACGGGCCACTTGAGGTTCAACGTTATCGAGCCTACAGTAGTGAGCAAAAGCTTTCCCGTACATAACAGTCCGACATAACTTCTCCGCCGTTCCCGTAGCGGAAGGGTGCATAAAGCGGGATTTCCACAGGAAAGGAATACGGGTACACTTCATGCGTGGTACCTGCGCGGGAGCAGCGAGGCGCGCCGCCATGTCGGGCGACGCGGGCGGCGTGGACTCGACTAGCACCTCGTCGCCGGCGCACTCGAAGTCTGAACAAACGCAACGTGCGGTTAAAATGGCGGACATTTGTTGCAGCAACGCTGTTGCAATCTGTACAGTTAAATAATATTAAAACACTTTTCAGTAGATTCAAATTTTACAACAATATACCTAAAAATTTATCTTTTTATTGTTTTGTTAGTTTCTTCAAGTCCGAAACTGATGGTGTGGAACGAAAGGATTTTCCATAGTACATAGCCAACAGCAGGGGCCATTTCATTTTAAATTAAAAAAAAGTCCTAGTGAAATAAAAAAAAATTGGTAATTTAATTACAATTTTAATACCATTAAAAATAAATTAAATACCTAAAAAAGAATTGAATTTAAAAATAAAAATGGAATTCAAATTCATATAAATAAGACATGATTTCTGTCATAATTAGTAATCAATCATATGGGATTGTAACAAAAAATGTATACCTATTTTGTATCCAATATTTCATAACACATGTGTAAATTAAATTATTACTAAACCTCTAATAATTTTATGAAAAAAGAAAATCAATAGCAAATATTTAAATAATAATAAAATTAGTTAAATAATAAGATAATCATATATTAAAACAGAAGTCATAACAATAATGAAAATTGCATAACACTATCCCAGGTGATATAGGTGTTATTGATCTGCCCGGAGCTTGGGGAGCGGAGGGTATCTAGGGAGTGTAACCCGGCAACACCTCATCCCACCGTCACCCTCCTTTGCTCTCAATTGAGACTATATACAACACTCACTTTCTAAATAAAACACATTCTCAAAGCCCATCTCAGACATTTTGCACTGTTATTTAAGCTTCAGAACGGAACACTGATTTTATAATACGAGCACAACACATTATTGTTGCCCCCACAGACGTACACTGAATGGATTATTGATCAAACTGTTACTATGATACTGAATGCTTCATATCTTGTCCTCTTCTAGTTAGTTTTCAATTTGGCTGTGAGCTGAGGTGAGTGGTGCGTTGGCTTTGTGTGGGGGAAGGCAGGTGGTTTGTCACGCCCCAGTGACAACACCTGCTGTTACCGTGCAATATGCTTCGTTGAATAACACTACCCTAGTGTATTGATAATGCTAGCTTTGTTTATTTACTATAATTTTGTAAGTGATAAAATATGTGTATTTAATGTTTTTGATTTCTCAATTGTTCATCATGTGGCTTTTATGTATTAATAACGATATAATTAATAATATTTAATTATTTAATAAATTAATTTTATTTGATTATTAAAAGAATTGCTAATTTTCGTTATTTTATGTAATAATCTATTATATAATTTTTGGAGTATTGTACATTACTATTAAAAAAATATTGTGACTGTTACAGATTATAATAATGTAATCGATAATAAGCTGGGACATTTCATATATGTTTGGATGGATATAACATACAGGATTGCCGTGTCAGGCAGCGCTGTCGCGACCCTCCCGCCACTGCATGGATGATAAAATTGATACCTAATCGTAATTTCGGGACGCAAACAGGCATCGCAAGGGGTGCAAACAGGACGACTCCCGCTCGCCCATATCAACACTAGAAAATTCCGGATTTATCTACTTTATTTTTTTATTTATCGCAGATACGTTACCTTCTTTCCTCCCAGGATTAATACTCATAAAAGTAAAACAATCTATCAGCCACAATAAGCTGTCAAATTTCTCATCACATTAATGTTATAAAGACACTTTATTATGGGTGCAATTTAGAAAATATTTCAAGCTTTTAATACAATTACTGATACAAATTTTTGCAATTTTTTATGTAACACAATAACCAATGTTGTTGTCTGTAGCTACACCCGTTTCCTAGGCTACGGATCCGGGCCAAGTCTGAATCTTAAAACTAAGCTGTGATAAACCCCGACAGGTGGCGCCGCTGATAAAACTGTCAAATCACTCTTATAACACGAAACAAAGAAAAAACAAAAAATAACAATCTGTATACATGCAGAATTAAAACATATCCTTAAAATATCACGTTTTACATTGTAAAAAAAAAAACAATTTTTCGAGGACTATGAATTTCCTGTTACAAAAACCTGTTTTAAAACATGGTCTACAGAATTATTTTTTAAAAAAAAATTAATAGCATCACCTCCAATATCATTAGCTTGAAATATAATCAAAGGGCCGCTTATATCTGCAAATGATATTTTCTTCTCTGATGTATTTTCTGCATCAGTGCATAACTTTGGTAACGTTGCAAAGTTATTTAAATCCATTTCGAGAATGTACAGTATTTATCTCCTAGGTAATTAATTTATTTATGAAACTTTAAAATATTTACTGACATTATTTTATTTTTATAATCTAAGTATTTGTACTATTTGAAATCTAGATGGCCATTTATAAATTAAATTGTCATTACAATTACCAACAAGGTTTCAAGAAAAGTATTACCTGAATTATAGTTAAACTAGCTACTAGCCCTTAGCTTAATTGTTAGGTTCGAAAGTTTCAATTGTGCATGAAAACTGACTATTCAAACATTCTTTTCTTAAAGAGAATCTTTTTCGCCGTGTCGATCGCAATTTTGTCAATTAAATAATATTTTATGTAAAAAATATTATGGTAATAGATAATATATTTATATTTTTGTATTGTCATTATAATTCAAAAACATCGTTATTGATGACTATCGATGTTTCATTTAAAATTCCGAAAAAAAAATTATTATTTTTTTATTGTAGGAAAGAGTAAATATTATTCATTTGGATATAAAGGAGAAATAATAATTTTAATTCTGATACTGAGTTGCGAAAAATGTACACGAGAGTAAGGAATAGAGCAGTATGTATGCATAGGACGTTTAATACATTTAGCAATCCTCCTATTATTGTTATGGAGAATTTGTGCATTTGCAAAGGATTATGCAATTTTTAGTGATTAGATTTTGCAATGAAAAAATAAAATTATTACATGATTTCTTTCTTAACTTAACCTTAATTAACGTTACGTTATAATTATAGTTCTAATCAGTTACATTTGTAATTATTAATAAACATGGTCAGTAAAAAAGGCAATTTTTGCATTTGCGTAAATCGAGTCCGATGTTCCACTCGCTTTGGCAAAAAACAGACAATCGATCATTCGTTCATCACTAATCGTTAGTCTCTATAATTGTCTTTACAGTCAAAAATATTGCTTGTAAACCAGATCCTAAGAATTAAAAATAAATTGACAGTAGTTTATTTTGTATATAAGAAATGTTGTTAAATATGAAAATAACAATAAAAAAACTGCAGGGAGGGGAATGTGTTTTAGAAGTAAGTATATTTTGTTACGTAAATGGGTTGGCGTTGAAAACGTCTAAGTTTTACATTAAATCAAATTATTCTAGGTACTCCCAACAACGACAATAGCAGATATTAAAAAGCAAGTCTCCAAAAAATTAGGTGTTCCGGTACACGAACAAAAGTTATTGTTATTGGGTCGAATGTTAGCCGATGATCAAACAGTGGCTTCTTATCCCTCCATAAAGGACGGAACAAAATTATATATAGTTGTTAAAAAACCGGAAGGTTTTTACGGAGCATGCGTTAAATACTTTAAAAAACAAGGGATGAGTGAGGCAGATGCTGCAAATAAGGCAAATAAACTACTCCAAGTAGTTCGAAAGAAGTTTAATTCAATGTCGTTAGATGATATTGACAAACTATGTATGGATTGCTTGAAGGTTGATGACCGTGGTGTGCTTCGACCCACCATACAATAAAATAACAATAGAGGTTGTGAAGACAAATTTTACCTTAAGATCACCGTACCGAAACAACTTTACGAGTTATAACCCTTTGTATTGGGCAATATTTATTCAGAGCTGTCCAAGCAAAACCAACTATGTCATTTTGGTATTCAATAAGGAACCAATACCAGAATGACAATCTTGTGTCTACAGTATGTGGAGACAGTTGTCCATTTGTCAATTCGCGAGCTTAATTTTGAAGGAAGAAAAGAGGATTTGCATCTATTTCCAGGTGTATTTCAAATGTCCCTGCTATGGGGACACTGACTGCAAAGGCTTAATTGAATCCTAAATTGTATACTCTGTAAACGCCCATAGTAAATCAAGTGTCAATATTTTTCAATAATGATTTTTTTCTATGATGTTCTTTTTGTTTGATTTTAAAAATTCATTATCAAATTTTATTTGGTAACTGTCATTTAAAAAGATATGGGAAAAAATAAAAGTATATGTGGTAATTAATCAGGATGAAAAAAATCTTTAATTCAGTTCTCTTCAGTTTTCACATTTTTGTATTTCAGTAATAGGCCTGCAGTACTACATGGATACTGGTGTGAGATTAATAATTTTTGTTGTGGACTCTGTTTTAATGTTTCCGCATTATCTTTAATATCCTGGGTTCATTTAACCGAAGAATACATTTTATTCTTTCCATTGAAGGGAGTGATACTTCCATCGAAATTATTATTGCTCAAATTCATGTTGTTATTTGTTTCCTCTGCTGATGTCTTCTGTCATTGTTGTTACTTCCTGCCTTCTCAAACATTTCATAATTTGTAGTTTGAGTAATAACCTTGTTGCCCACCTCTTTCAGAGTTTGTCTTCACCTCAGTCGCAGATTTTATCGCCGTAATTTAAAACATAGACTTGTGCATCTTTCGTATAGATTCATTCTGAGCTCTCCCGGATGAGGTCCTGTAATTGTAGTGTTGTGGTTTACAGCTTCCCTTTTAACATACAGGTGATAATCTGCTTCCATTACTACATTGCGAGATTCGAATAGCAGAATACTTTGGCTTAGCATTCTTAACCATCTTAAGGCTTGTTGAAACTCGATTGATATAAATTGACATGTAAACAGAACAAATTCTATATTCTAAAAACTCACACGCTTCGGGAATGAAAACTGGGACCTCCATTTTATAATGCAAGCTGTTTTAACTATTGCCCCATGGATGTGATTAATATCAGTAAAGATTACTACTAAGAACTACTTTTTTCTAAATGAAATTTCATACACATTCACTGCGGTTTTATTGAAACAATTAAGAATCATTATAATGGATGATTTCAGTTTCAACTAATTATAAAAACAGTGCAATTTTGATGAATTTAATATAGATAGGTTGAGATGTAAAGAAAATTGTATCTTCATAGTAAAGCATATACTATCAAGTTTTAATTTAGTAGCATTTCAATGTCATTGCATTTTTTATGTCTAGTTATCATAATGGTTAACAAATTCTATATCATAGTTTTTTATTTCGTATAATCAACAACTAACTACAATCAGGTGGTAAATAAAAAGTTACCTGTTTGTTACAAATATTTTTTCTTTGCAATGGGCTAATACTTTACCTCTATTTCCCATGATGTTAAGTAATAATGAGGCAGTTGGTGGTAAAAGCGCACTTGTCGAGAATACTTTGGATTTAAAATTTGACCGCAGGAACGAAGTAATGCTGCTATGGCAGTAGAATGACATTTATTATGGTAAGCTATATAGGTGGGTAAGAAAAACTCCACTATTCACGTGGCCCGAGGGTCGAATCCAGGACTTCCAGTAAAAATTAATTTACTGTTGTCACTGATAGGTGTAAAGGAAGTGATCAAATAAAAACATGAAGCATTTCTGTCATCATTTATTATTACGTCATTCATTTGTTAAACTAACTATCGTAAAATACATTATGATGGCAAGTTCATCCCTTGAATACTTTACAATTAAATGCATTAATATCGTGTAACATCACATTGTAGTAAGGATTGTTTGTCTACATTAAAATAGTTAACTTTTATGTGGCATATGCTGTTGATTTTAGCAAGTTATACAGTGCCTAAACAGGTATCATACTGGAAACACACGAGTGGCTATCACTAAAGAACGAGTACGAGAACATGAATGAAATAGTCCATTGTATTATTATATATCATATTACAACCATTATAAATATATATATATATGTTGGAAATAAAAGAAATATTAGCATGTTAGCTAAATTATATCACAAATTATTAAATGTTTAAGAAACTTATTGCATTTTAATATTATCAAGACTAAAAAACAGTTTATTTAAATTATAATACATATGGTGATATATTTATATAAATTATTACAACAGAAAAATAAATGTTACACATTAAAAACAATATGAATATAAGCATACTTTTTCTAGTGATAGTGTACTTGTTCATGGTTAGAGAAATAAGAAAAAATATTCTTAAGACAGTAGTTTTTTTGGTTACAACAAAACGTTATTGATAAACCAAGAAAAGAGATACAATTACGAACTCTTATGTTATAATGTACCTTGTAGTAATACTACAAATCCATGAGGATATTTTGAATGTAACTAATATAATACATTGACCACTACTACCGATTTAATAAATACATAAAGATAGTTTATGAGTTTAACTAATATCTTCGTTTCATTTCAATGTTGTCAATCGTATTGGCTCAAAGCTAGCAATGCCTTTGCCCGCTTAACGTCAACACGCTTAAGAGTTAATCAAATATCAATAGTAATACAATTACATAACACTGGACATTGATTTCGTCTCAAACGCACAAGTCACAACCATAGTTATAAACATTTCATGATTCTACAATACACACCACCTCATTAAGCAATACATTGTAATATGTATCTGAATATTGCCATTTTTCTTTTATACTTAGAGTGTTTCTATTGAGTAAGCTAATACATTAACCCCTTAATTTGTTCGCTCGAGCTAATCCGAGCGACGTTTTATTTTATACCGCTATCAGTTTTCACTACTTCTTTTTCGTTCAATGTTCAAAAGTGTATGTTTTTTTTAATAAAAACTTTTTTAATATTTTTTCAAATATCTGTGCGTTAAGGGGTTAATAAAGTAAAATTTATAAAGAAATTTCACTTTATTTTAAAATGTCATTCAGACAGGGGATTCTCTATTAAACATGTTCGGAAATCCAAATAATATTGTATTTTCTTTATATGAAATATCTTTCAAAAAATAATATCTCTACATCGAGATATAAATCCTTCTTATAAAATTAAGCACCGTGATAAAAATTACAGCATTTTTGTTATTAATCATAAAATAATGTGGTTTTTTGATGAGATATTCTTCTTATAGAAATGTGGTTAATACACAATCCCCGTGTGACATATAAACACATGTTTTTTAAGAGCACACAAGTGATTATGTGATAGAGCTTCAAACTTTACGAAGTTACATTACATACATTATCTAAGTATATAAGAGGTGGCGTCAATCTATACACTTGTCTACAAGTCAAAAACATAATTTTGACATCTGAATCAAATTTATTCATAATAAAATGTACCTACCAGATTTGAGAATTATGCATTAAGTCTTTAGGAATTCATGCTTCCTTAAGCGTATTGAAATGTTTTGTTATAAAAAAATATCATTTTATTTTTTATTATACAGTCTTGTTGAAATCTGTCATTTTGTATTTCACATAATTGCACTTTTATCGACTTGACAATCAGAGACATTTATTACTGTTCCTTAATAAATTATTTAAACTTTATCCTATTCTGTTAATCTAAAACTGTACAGTATTAATTGTGTGTTACCATATAAAATTGAAAGGAATCGAACTCGACCAGACTTTTTAAAATAAAAAAAAAACCGACAATGCCAATATTTTTAAAACTGGTAATTATGTGAATGTCTCAATTCGTTTCTATTCGCCTCTTTCATTTCGCATCAATTGTATTTCTATTAATTAACATATAATTATTGTGACCAGCGTAGTTGCTAAAAAAAAAATACTATATTTATATATACAGAAATTGAGAGAAAAAAAAATATAAAAAAAAACAGATTACCGCCTGAGTTTTTGCCAAATCGGAACATTAGATCTGTTCGCGTATTATATTTCGTTTAATCAATCAGTCCACAATTAGACTCGAAAATTAATAAGTTAACCCTTTGCGGCCTACCGTAGCGTATATCCGTTCTGTGTAAATAATCAAATGCTCATTATCTAGAATTTGTTTACTAATTTCTACCGCAGATCCATATTTAGATTCTGTCATAGGCATTTTAGATTTAAGTCTACGCTTTATTTTTTTCTTCTACAGAAATGCGTGATCAATTGTTTTTTTTTAAAGGTCCAAAAGAACGAGAAGAGTGTATATATGTCATTTCAGTTTTAGTGCTAAATAATACAAAAAAAAAAAGGTTTAATAACTCTAACTATCGTATAAGAAAGCTAATGTCGTAACGGAGATTAGTAACAAAGCGGATCGCGTCATAATGTCATTGAGGCAGTTAAAATCTCATCGAATTTCGTTCACGGTAATACATTTCACATTTACAATGAAATAGCTTATTTATCATGTCTTTGAGTTCAGAAATAACTTTGTGGTGATATACGACCTGTATTATAGTTTAGTTTCACCATTGCGTAGTGAAAAGAAGAGTGAGATACATTTTTAATATTTACTTGACTTCATCATTTTTCAAAGTAATTTTCGTTAATGTACCTCAAATATTTCTTTTTCATTTGTGTCAATTTTATTCTAAAGGTGGTGAGATATTAACTTGGAATCGCGATGATGCAATTATATTCTTAAATTTGGACATTTCCCTCGCGTCAAACTTTATTGATATGCCATGACAATTTACGAGTAAATGCAAAGAGTGTAATATTATAATAATATGTATATATATATATACATCCCAATTACGGTCAGAAATCTGTCGAAGTGATCGATTAATACAATCGTTTATATACAAATTACGACAATTATCAATTCTAGGCAATAACAGAGAATTTTTTTTTTGTGATTCAACGATAACACGCTAATTATCATGTTCATTTTTGAGTACATGAACTTAAAATATTATCCGCTAATAGTTAAGATCGTTTGTGATGTTTTATTATCTACTACCCGCTAAAATTTGAAATAGTAACAAATCAGTCTGCATTATATACAAATCATATTTAAACTACATTATATATATAATATAGCATAGTATAGAGATATATATGTCGAAGACGGACGTTAAAAACAACCGCCAGGGATTGGGCCAACATAGCCAAGCTGATTTCAAAATCTTGGTATTGTCAATGATAAAAAGAAAGACGAGTCGCGCCATCTATGCGCCGCGTGTGTTCGAAAGTGACACCGCAAGTAATTTTATTCAGAATATAACATTAGCTCGCCAACGTTTGCCCAACATTTGAACGTTGCTTTCCAATGTCCATGTTCGACGTATATAATATAATATAATATAAAGAAAAAAAAAATAACGTAAGAAACAATAAGCGACAGACACGGCGCGATACAGTCGTCTGAACGTTACAGAGTAAACAGACAAAAGACTAGTAAAATATTTCTTCGCTTACGCCGAAATTATTTGAGCCCGCATCATCAAACGCCGATTCAACATCACCCTGTATACACAATTCGTATGTACAAAAGCGCCGCGGGTCAGCCAGCCGTAGGGGGGGGGTGGGGGGTGGTGGTGAAAGAAACGTATTCATTCCTTCACGGAAAGTATTCCAAGTATTTGTATAGGTGGGATACGGTGAGCTTACGTCGCGCGACACTCCCCCCTCTCCACTCGCCGCTCGCACGTCTCGCTCACACGCCGCCGCCGCCGTGGAGTCAGTCGTACTCGCTGTCCTCCTCCGAGGAGGACTCCGACTCCGACGTGTCCGGGTGGTTCTTCGTGATCTCGACGCAGTTGTCCACGTCGGTCAGCCTCTTCAGCGATCGCCCTTGAATTTTTTATTACATTTTAATTTTAAACGGAGTTGTGTCATTACAGCGATCACCAGAGCGATATTGTACATAGTTAATTATATATATATATATATAT
>DWQX01006881.1:0-10773 GCA_018245475.1 Pharmacophagus antenor | reverse complement strand
TAATGTTTTCTTACAATGATTTTGATGATTAAAATAGCTTCATAATAGATTTTATGTTACAGTGATGTGGCCAGTACTTAAAGAAACAAAATCTAATATAATCACCAGCAACTTTCCTGTTTCATCATGGAGTAAGATCGTAATCAGTTGCTAGTCAGTTTCAGTTTAAAATCTATTTTCATACATAAATTATAAAAACTTTCAGTATTATTTAACGAAAACTATTTTTTACAACCGATTTTGAATTTTTGTCTATAACCTTCTTCAATAGACGAGTAAACTTTACATAATCATTTTTATGAAAACATACTGTAAAATTGCAGTTTTTTATTAATTACTACTATAAGATGGAAAAAATGTGCAACCCCATGGTAACCACTTAGACAGTCTTCCACAACTGCAAGCAGCTAATAGCATAAATATAATTAAAACTATACTTATAGTATTTTTACACACTTTCAAACAACTCATAAAACTGGAAAACGTTATTTATCGATATTTATTCGTTTCCACAAAACCGTTATCCAATAACAATAAGCTATTTCGTAGAAAGCTTTATCATTGTTGAAGGCTTTAAATTTATTATTGTGTTTTATTGAAAGTCGGAATGGTACTTCGAAGAACCTGTTGAAATAAGTTAAGTTATGAAATTGTCTTGCTTAACAATATGTTTTTGAATTCGCAAAATGTTAGTAGATCTTGCGCAGCTTACACACACATCTGTATAACTTCCTGATACACAAACATGTGTAATAGGAATACAGAGTAAAAAACAGCGAAAATTAATCGTTCATAAAGAAGCTTACATAGAATAAAATATAATATTAAGTCGTAATGCTAATTTATTATATTTAAAAAATCAAAAGCAATTTATTATATTAATGGTACGCTTGAAACGTGTTTTTGTGGATAAATAAGGTATATTCTTTTGTTTATTATAGGTTTAAGAAAAAAAAACTAACATTATTAACGTAGTATTAAAACTTTGTTCGGTTACTCACACTTACAAATTGGACTATGGATCGATGACCAGCAATAAATTTATTATCAATATTGTAATATAAAAAAAATACAAAGGCAAAACCTGCACTTTGACAATTATACATTATGATCATTCGTTAATAATAATAAAGCATAAGTATTGTACTTATTACCGATTGATATTATCATAATACTGTACTGATCGACCATGCCGATATATCTGTACATGTTTTAACACCGAGATAAAGAGATTAAAATTTGATTTACAAAACGAGTGCAGCACACGCAATGCACATCTCAGAAATACTCTGAATAACAAACTCAAGGACTCCTTCAAAACATTAAACCTCTTCACAAAAGAGTTGTAGATAAAAACATATTTTGTAATATGTTACAGATGAGTGAATAAGGTGCGTAGACTTCCTGAATTTGTTAATTTCTATTGAAATTTTGTGCGTTTTTAATATATTAAAAAGATTATATCTCAAAGTTTATTTCATTAATAGTAAAGAACTAATAATTACAAGGAAAAGTAAACATCTTTTCTATTTTTCTTTAGCACTAACAACTTCATAATTACTGCTCTAGGTTTGTGGTTTTCGAATTTCTATTTATTTTCGGTTCTACTTTATAATCTTATGTGTATCGATTTACACCAGGACTGATTTTTATGAGTGTAGTAACATAACATTAGGTCGTGTGAATCAGGCCTAAATGCGTTGCAAGTATAACATCGGCTGCGCATACGCTCTGACAGTTGTTGAATCATAAACCAACGTAACGTAAACAAGGAAGACCGGCCATGCGTCATCGGGCGGTGCATTGTTTTAATAATACCATGCACCTCTTGACTCACTTGTGTTGGGACCGCGCCAAATGACAATCAACTTTATTATCCAACCGTTTGTTGTTAAGGCGGCATGGTATTTATAATCATCAATCCGTACATACATAGAGATACGGAAAATACGATCTTATTTTCCTTCTCTTCCAATTCGTCAACAACATTGGCTACGTCATATTGACATTGTCAAATAAACTACTGCTACAAAAACCGGGTTAGTAGTCTCTACATCGAATCATAACTAAATGTTTAATTCACGCGTTATCTAATATATAAATACAGAAACATAATTCAATAATTCTTGGTGTCGCTTTATTTATGCGCAGAAATAAAACTGACATTTAGATAATTTTATTAGCCGCATAACGCTATCGGCGCTGTATTTTATTGGAATATTATCAAGCTAATCCCACACGAATTCAGACGCCGGAGAGCATGCAATACAAAGAGGAGAGATGTCACTGCGCTCAATAAATGCGACCATATCGGATCGTTCTCTTGCTAAACAACTATAAAATGGTGTTGATCTTTGTTGTGATGGCACGACAGTAAAATTAATAGCGGATAAATGGCTCAGTTCTCTCGGGGCACGATCGGAACTCTCTTATTTATATTAGCTTCGAGCATTATCCGAGACTGGCCTAAATGTAAGCCGCCTTAAAAGGCTAAGAAATGTTCAGAGTAAATCGCTATATTGTTAAAGTAAATTGGTATTTTACAGCACGAACTTTCGTGTGGCATACCCTTGTACGGTGCTAGTTGGCTAAACGTTTGTACGTAAAACAGTGTCGATAGACAAAATTAAACCATAACTAGTACGAAATAGAGCCGTACGTGATCAGATCAATTGTAGGAATAGAGAACTGACGTTAGAATTAAATGTCACGCGATGACAGTCGTTATAGCGACATCTAGCGGATCGGTCGTAAACTTCAGAAAGAGTCGCTGGCCGCCATTGCACAAATTTAAAATAACGGGCTAGTGTCCGCATCATGTTTATAAATTAACGAATGGACAAAGGAAGCCTTTCGACAATTCTTATTTATTCCGCAATTAACACACTGCGGGGCAACATAACGGCTTCATTGTCCAGGTGAAGATTCCTTATGTGAACCAACCCTTTTAAGTGTATGCGTGCGAAACAACATATGTCCGTATTGACCGACGCACGCAATTAAAAAAAAAAGCAGAATAACTTTTTACTTACATAACATCATACCTATAAAGGCTTATACGTTAACAATAGAAACATCTATATGTTACAGTTAATCGGAAGTTATATAAGGTCTATTTTACAATTCCGGTTTGTTGCAACAAGATAGTAAATATCGCGGTTCTGACAGTTGAAATTATTAACAAGGTGATATTCGAAAAATATCGCTTGCCATTTCTAGTTCTTCACTCGTGAATAATAATTTAAACGTATCGAAGTGGATGCAGAATAATGGTCGAAACCGCAACACGGTCGAACATTCCGGCAAATCTGTGCGGTAGGAAGCCGACGGGGTTATTGCGAATTTTGCAAAATAACGATAGCGAATATCGACCAGTTATTTCAAAGACAGCAGCTTTAAGAGTAATAAAGCGTATTGAATAAGCAATGGGAAAATTTATTATTGTTGCTGTCTTATTTTTTTTTCGAAAAAAGAACTAACTCTTGACATCAATTTCAAAGGAGCTTAATTGACAATGAAGTCGTAGACGATGAAACGTGCTCGACAAGAATCAAAGAACGCAGATCGATATTAACAGTGGTTAGCTGTTAGATAGGCGTGTTCGATAACCACCATCCGTTACCATCCGCCACCACTTTTCAACTGTAACCCCAGAATCGAACTCATGGCATCCCTGTTAATGTAGGAGATGAATTCTGTACCATGGAGGCAATATAAATTATTACTAAATCATATAACAAATAAGTCGTACAAAGGCAAATAATGTACGATTATCGCTATATTTAATAGTTAGCAACATATGTACGTAATAGTCCCGCGAGCGTACGCTCTCGACAGATCACGAGCACTCGGGTCAGGCGTAATTTCACTCGCAACACTCACTATTCAGTGTTTCATTCCGCCCCGTCATTAGCCCCGCTTCCGTATGAAACCTAAAAGCGGCTTTTAAGATGAATACTTCGTTAATATCAGTTCTCATTGTTCAGTCTTTGATATTTTTTTTAATTTTGTTTCTCTTTTGCCGTTTTCATCATGTTAAAAGAGAATTATTAATTTGAAAATGTAATTTAAAATAATTATAATACATACACTGCAATAACTGCAAAATATAACAAGAACATAATCAGACCCCTACATGTAGCTAATGAAGTAAAATTAAATTCCTTTATTAAACACAAGCATTATTTTACAAATCATCGATGTCTCGTCTCCTGAACTAGGAATTCCTGCATGACGAGAGAATTTTCATTAAAGAAAAGAAAAACAATGAGAAAAGATATGCGTGTGCGTGTTCGTGTGTGTCCAACGCTGAGATTCCTCGCTTACATAAGGGGATATATATATCATATATATATATGATATATCATCACCATAATCTATTACACCGACAAAGTACAGATGGGCTAATGTATCCCACTGTTATTCTTGGAGAATTATTTTTTTTCACCAGAACCTCGTGCTCATAGAGGATAGAACTCACGTATCTTCGAGTGATGTAACAAGAAATTCTATCACACTAATAACTAAGGTATCGCCGTGATATATGCAGGAAATTCATTAGTTGTAATCAACTATAACATTTAATTATTTGAAGTAACAATAATTATAAACAAAATCTAAGTTTGTTTAGATGTAGGTGAAATATTAGGAAGGGACCTACAAATATAATCATCGGTGATCATATAAATCAATAAGCATTTAATACCCTTTAGTACGGTCCCTCACTGAAATCCATTTCAATAACATAGTGTAGCGATAACCGAATCTGTAATTTCATTCTCTCTTACACAAGAAAGCAATTTATTCCGGTCCATATAAGCTGACGCCGTTGTTAAACGTTACAACTTGCCGTATAGGGCTGTGAGGTCGTAAATATTAGCTGCACATATTTGAATTTTATCACCGTCACAAAAACAAAAATTTTATCTGTGTTCCCATCATAAGGAGAAAGCAGCGGCTACAGTACACAGCTGGAACCTCTAACCTTTGACACCACGTACTGTCCATGTTTCATGTGACATTGCGAATGTACGAGTTCGCGTATCTTTCCAAACCTATCATTGACTCGGTCGGTAATATAGTAGTATTATCGGTTGTTTACATAAAACGGGTACACGATTTTCGTTTGCGTACCATTATTTCTATAACACGATAATGTTTCGTGAAAGGGGAATTAAGAAATAATGACGGACCTCTTCGGTGCATTACTGTGGTGTTACGAATTGTCATTGCTTAATTCCGTTACGTATGTGTCGTGCGTTACAAGTTGAATTTTGAAATTTTACCCGTGCGCCTGCAGGAGACGCCGGTTACATAATTTATTAGACTACAACCGTGTTAAGGAGAAATAATGTATATATATATATACATATACATCTACTATAACTTATAAAGTATATTATATATGTTATATGAATATAAATTATAGGAGTTATAACACAGATGTGAATATTTTTTCTCCAACCTAGAGATTTCATCTCTAAATGTTTAATTATTATTACCAATCAATTTCTATTCATTGCTTTTATTGTAATAGCTCGAACCAAAAACAAATGATGGTAAACAACACATGACTAATAAACTGGCTAGTATATTATTATATAGAAGAAATCCGGGAAAAAAGTAAATATTTTTCTATTAGAATTCCATTAAAAATATAAACATAATTTATTAGTATGCAACGCCTCTGACAATGTATCAAAAATTAAAATGTTAAATTTAAATAACACTTAATTTTATTTTCTTAAAAAAACAAACGATGACGACTGATGGATTGCCGCTTTAGAACGTCAATAAATTGTCTAAAAAAAACTAAAACACAACAGCTCGATATCGACCTCACGCGTCCTTAAAACTCAATAGGGCTCTATCGCAGGCCCCCCCAAATGGATAAAAAAGTAAAAACAATTTAACCGGCCGACTACCTAGAGCGTCATTATCATCCGCCATAAATCTTCAGCGAGGCAAATTGTTCTCATTTCACACCAAATAAGTTACGGCGAAGCCGATCGGCGCGGGCGCAAGCGGCAACTGCAATTACGCATCAAAATGGCGGCTGTGTTGGCGCGAAATACGGTCATCGGACGACTTAGATGAAAAACAATAATTTATAGTGCAGCCAGGACCAGTGGTTAGTGGCAGGCGGTCGAAACTGTAATATTAATATTGATAGGACTAATTTATTCCTATTCGCGTATTTATAGGGTAAACATTTCATCTTTGAATATATTTCTTTTACGTTATCTAGATTAGTGCCTGACCACGATCCCACTTGATGGTATACGAAGTGTTTGATGTTAAATTGCATTTGTGTAGAAGAAGTCCATTTATTTTTCTTTTAGACACCCCCTCGTCATATCTAGATGTAAACACTGAAGCCGGTAAACTATTCCAATTCCAAACTTATGTACAAAGCTATAAATTATAGCATCATTTCTTATGTCCTATTTAAACACTTAAAGAGTTTCTTTCACAAATCCACCAAAATGTTACTATAAAATAATTATGACATTAAGGCGACGCGATAGTCGTAAAATATACAAATTAATTTCCACCTGAAACCGTATAGGGCGATAAAAAATGTTATGAATTAAAAAAAAATCGCAGGTCACAGGTTTTTAGCGGTATTTGGCACGGACACGTTATTATGTGGTATGATACCCCGCATTAAATTGTAAGCGATCGGTTAACCAAGCAATTGATAAGACTCATGCATAAAGATGACCATGTCGGAGCACTTCGGTAACTTCTTTGCACTGTTTTTAGAGTTGTCAATTAAAAAAAAAGAACATAATATCTTTGTCAAATTTAGTTAAAAATCCGATCAACCGTAATTATTTAGTTGTGCGTTCATTTTTTATTTCCAGTTATTTAAAAAGCTTTGTCACCGAAGCGAATACGCCCTCTTGTACACAATATAATTGATAACAATTTCATTTATATTACTATGGTCATAATATTTTATGATATTACATGTCTTGCTCTAAAGTCCGTAACTAATTAACACTAAGTCCTTGCTTAGCTCGATAGAAACCATTAATGGAAACTACCAACCACAGAAAGTAAGTGATTGGTAACAATTACAGCTTTACATAATGTTGTGCTTTATGAAGCGCTCTTCTAAAAAGCTCCTCAGATTATCTCTGTGGTGCACTGACCAAGTTCCACGTAAGGCGCAGTTTGGATTATGCTAGGTTTTATAACCTCCGTGTCCCGATAAATACAGTATAACAGCTAGAGTATTTCGGGTACGCACACGCCACCATTTCTGATCATATTGTCACTTATCACGCCATTTTGTGAAATTGAGTTGATATATCATTCCCATATCAATGAAAAAACTATTACTAAATATTACTCTGTTCTTATACAACATAACCTAATAATCCATGTCATGATTAAATTTAACATTTTTCATCGTCATATTAAGCGTCAAAATGAAAATGGACCTTTATCTATTGTTCAATACGTCTTGCTTAACTATGTATCTGCATTCCGGATTCTGCACCACGTAAAATTGCGCTCGAACGGCTTGCAACGTAAGATGATATGTCTTAAAGCGCCCTTTAAACCGGGTCACAATTATGTTTGCACAATCACTGTTGACTATTAATAAATGCTATGGTCTCCTACTTAAATAGCCTTCAGCAAATAGGATTTACTGCCTCTAAAATGAAATAAATAGCAACAGTAATACGATACACGGAAATAAACCGATAGGCTATAACTTTTGTTAACGTTAGTTGTTTTTTTTATTTGCGACCTTTTTTGCAATGAATGTGTTAACAACAATAAATATTAGAATTTCAAGAACAATAAGCTTTTAAATGAAAAAGTTTTAAAAATGCATTATATGTAAGTTTAGTATTTAAAAATAGATGAAGTCTCAAAAACTTTATATTTGGACGACTTTTACATTTCTTTTATAATGTTTATAAATAGCTACGTTGTTACATATTTCACTACTGTTATTTATAAGAATTACGACTTGAAATAACTGATTGGATGAAAAATATATATATATATATCATTTATATGGTATTGTTGTAAGATAATAACTAGCGCTTAACTCATAAGGTAAATACTTAACAAACAATATTAATTTTTAAATCCACTCACAAGATTGCGTTACTTGCGATTATTTTCTATTAATGTAAAAAATATGCGAAAATAATTGGTGTTAACAATTTTTACTTGTGTACAATTTTACTTCAAAATCAGGGAATTTGACTCGTTAAGCGAACTTACAATTAAAACGAAAAAAAATCAACACAAAGGAGAATTCCAACATGGGGAACCGTTCTACTTGGAGACAGTGACAAAGTCCTGTACCAAAACGTGTCGAATAGAATACATATTATCATATATTACAAGTTATCGATAATACATAACCACATCACTAACGTCATGTATAACCTACTGTAGTCACACAGCCGTTGTAATTAATGCAAGTTTTAAAAATTAAAGTCGACGGTTTTTGCATATATTTTTTTTAAAAACTCGCCCTAATTGGGCGACCGGCCGCTCAAAGAGGTGGCTGTAATTTTAACATAAATATTTTAATTGACGATGGCACGAATACAAGCTAGGCTAAAAGTCCAATTAGAGCAATTAGTCAATTTATTTAAGTTTAAAAAAAAGTAAATTGATTAGGAAATACGCGCTTCATTTTATTTTTTTCGCGATTACTACGGTTTTAGTCCATCGTTACAGTTGTGTCAATATTTGTAATACATTTTCTACAATACTGCCACCAAATGTATTATTAGTCAATCTAGTGTAATGTGAGAAAGATTACTTTGTGCTAAAACATAATTACTACTACTTTTAAAAAGAACTACATTTATTGGGTAATATTTTGTATCACTTTGCTGGCTTCAGTGTTGAACGCAGACTGAGACTCAACCAACACATGATATAAAATAACAATTAAGCCGAATATAGCGAAAGCGTTTTCACCTAGAATATTTTGGATCCCATGTGTTAACAGTGGGACTAAAGCAATGCTGTTACGTCGGCAGAATGACATTATGTGGTAGTTAGCATTATAAAGATTTTTTTCTTAATTATCAAACATTACATACTTATCTAAAACTAAATACTCTCGTAAATAAAATAAAAACCACTTAGTTAAAAATAAATAAAAAGAGAATATATAAAACAACAAAGAGAAGTCTATAACAACTTATTCTAGACAGTGTTGAACCTGAGGAAAAAATCGATGCACAATATTTTCTCTTCATTTTAATACAAATACAATCAGAATTTGTGTATGGCAACCCAGAAACGTCGTAATAGAATAATCAAAGCAGTCGACAGTGCTTTCACACGTTGTTTATTACGACCCTTTGTGATATGAATTTTATTACTTCTATTTATGGTAAAACACTTAGATTCGTCTAATGCAAATAAAAATTAAATTATCAAAATTAATTAGATGTTTATTTATCGAAACAAAGAGAAAGCATAATGAAACGATATAAAAAATACATTAGAGACAAAATTAATTTTGCTAGAGCGTTGTAGTTAACACGGGCGTTGTTCCTTTTGTATGCATGCAAGCGCTCGTCGCGGCTATCACTCAGGCATTGCAGGTGCGCCGGCACAGGGACCACTACTTTCCATTCCAAAAACTACATAAGAACCCATCTGACAACCACACACTTTCAAATTTGCACTGTATGTTTTTGATAATAAATTACATAATCAATTGAATTTATTTATTACATATGTTTTAATAAGAATATATTTATTTTTATAGTCGCATAGGCACTGCAATTGCGGTAGCGGCTACCGAAGTTAAATGCGTGAGGAATATCAAACCAGTCCGTTTAATATAATTACAGTAAGCGCTGCATCCCACTAGAAGTAAGGGATTAGAACTGTCGGGCTCGTATTACATTCAATAAATTTAAATACTTTGGCATTTATTTTCTAATTTTTTAAATGAAACATACTGCCATTTCTTCCATTAAACCTGTTCTACAATTGTAACTCTTGAACGTAATAAAGCTGCGCCCCTTTGCCAAAAGACACGTAATAGATTTATTTATTTATAAATAATTTGTTATGTGCCTTATAGTAAGAACAAATGTAAAATTATCGTAATTTTCTATCGTAGTCCTTTTCTCCTAGTGATGTGAGGAAAAATGTATCTTTAAATAGATTTCTAATATTTAAGCTTATGAAAATAAAATAACGATTTATCTTTTATTTAACTATTCTTTCAATTAGTAATATCTTAAAAACGTATGGTATATATTAAAAATGGAACGACTTGATTGACAACAGGCACAATTTAATAATAATTATAATATAACACAATATAACGATAATTCGTGGATTTTATTATCTATACGCTACAGTTTTTCAATCACACGGCGCCAACACATGACTTAACAAGTGGCAATATTGCCGAAGACGTTAAATCGTTTTCGCACAGAATAATTTGCTTCTTGTTGACATACGGATTGCAGGAATGATGTTACGTAATAAATGATATCGCTCATCATCAGACGATATGAGTCTTCGTAATTGACGCGCATATTTAATTGCGACCGGACTAACAGTAAGTCTTTGTTCATTTTGCTTGGAACTGCCTCCACAGCGTAGCTGTTTACCGCTTCTTTGTAATACGTAGGTGGTAAGGCTTTTTTCGATCCGCCTGGCTAGTTACCACCCTCGATGTGAAACTGCCGTCATAATAGTATTGCTGTGTCCCGACATCTGGAAGTATTCTGAGCGAGCACACTTCATCAAATACCACCTTAACAT
>DWQX01006880.1:0-10774 GCA_018245475.1 Pharmacophagus antenor | reverse complement strand
TAACAATACTAATATATATATAATTAAATTAAGGCGATATTTCTTTTATATTTCTTATTATATAAATAAAATATGACATAGTAATGCCTAATTTATTTGCGTAATAGAGTGATGCATTTAAATTTTGACATATCTGATTAATCAATTATTTTACATACTGATTCGTATCCGTATAATACACATTATGTATTATGTTTCAATAATAATCATTCGTTTAAATTAGAAACGGCTAATTAGTTTTGTTATAATATACACGGTTACATTTCTAGTTTCGTTATTACTTTTAACGACTAACTGGCAAGCGAAATAGCGTCCATTTATATCCAGACTAATTACATTAGACGATTTGAAGCACGAAATTGTAGGGTGAGAGTATTCATACAATTTTCCTTTAAATAACTTTAAGTAATTACTCCTTAAATGTTGATACGTTCTAATAGCAAGATTTTTTTTTAATAATTCAATTATACTTTTAATAGATTTAAACAGAATAGAACAAAGTCATATTTAAAGTAATACTGGTGAGTTTTTAATTCATTTAAACTTCTTACTTTTAGTTGACTTTGCTACTTTTTAATGAAAAGTACACAACACTACTCTAAGGCAACAAATAAACATATAAAAACAATGCCATTTGTAAACGTTACCGTTTCTCCTTATTCATTAATGTTGCTTATTATTATATACTTTTATATGTGGGACAAAATACACAAATATATTTCATTGGTTATTTTGGATTAAACCAATCTCAATTTCAATAAAGTTTTGATATTAAGTGATATTTAAGCCGTAAATGGCGAAGCGTGCTCGCCCAGTACATTTTTGGCTCAACTGTATGATTGCTTTTTTTAGACCAAAAAGAAATCAATAATATATTAACCTAATTACAGTAAAACCCTAGTTAGAATGTTTACACAACCCTAGAAAGGGCTTAAAGCTCAAAATGTTGAGTCTCGTTAAAACAGTTATTTCACAATAACATCTTTAAATAGAACATTTATTCACACTACTACTTGGCTATAATAACAATAGTTGCAATGTTACTTTCCTAAACAATTAAAGTTTTAGTACCAACAAATATTTATTTATATATATATACTACGACTTATATACAGCGGAAAAATATCTAGCTTAACAAGTTTCAAGTTTTGAAATTATAATTTCGATGAATTACCAAAAAATGTAGAAACACAAAACTCGACCTGTATTTTCATTAATCATTACAGCATTTTCATTTTACTATCGTATTATTTTGAGGAAACATAAATTAAAAATCAATACTAACGAGTACTTCCCTCTCTTTTAAATATTCAGCCTAGAATCCAATTAATTTTAAAGAGAATCTGAATTCCTTAAAAATTTATTGAAGAAAAATGCCTGGTACTAATGATTCAAGCTTGCTATTAAACTTCGTTTTTGTTCTGTTTTTCCTTTCAATTTAACAAAAATATTTTTCGCAAATTATTATTACAATTTTTTTCCTTTTTTAATTAAAATTATTAATCAGATAGTTGCATTATTAAAACTATAGCTACTATTTATTTTATTCATTTTTAGGTTTATTGATTTTTAAAAGAGAGGAATTTTTGTAAGTGCTAATCAAATTTCAATTACTGCAATATTACATTATAATACAAGAGTTAACTACCTTAAATTAACACACTAACAATAAAAAGGAAAAGATGAATAAATCTAATTTAATGATCATAATCAACCATAAATTGTTAAAAGAAATAAAATTATTTCGATATGAACTTTAAGTTTGTGTCATGCATAAAAAAAATTAGTTCATTTAGATTTTTGAACAGTAATATAATTACAGATAAAATATTTAATACCAACTACTTCGTAAGTCAAGTTTCGTTCTACGGATTTCATCTGAGACATCTGTCAGCTGTCATTTGTTTCAATCATTATCTGCCACGTGAGCAAAGAAATAATCAGTAAATTTTTTAAACACTTTCTATATGCCTAAAGTTTTTCTCTCGTATAATCAAAATAATATCCGGCGTATGAGAAAAATTATTTTTATCTCGCACGGAATGGTATGATGATTTTTTTATTACTGACTTACGAAATATTTGGTTCCTCGCCCAATCCATCATAATATTCATATTTTGTAATGCCCTAACAAGTTACATTTTTTTTCGACAAATAGTAGTCATCTTGATTAATAAATGGGTAACACTATTTCGCATCTGGTCAATTTAAAATCGTTACTCTCAAGGTAAAAATACAGTTCTTACTAGAAATATAATCATACTAGCGGATTTACTTTCAATTTGTTCGAGACATATAATGCCACAAATAACTAAGACTGTCTTTCATAACATTAAATGAAATAAATATGTATAAATAAATTATATTACAATAAGGTTTATTAACAAATTAATAAAGTTTTTATGCTACGTTACTTTATATAATTTTTCCAGACCATTTTTGGATTATTTTTTTTTTATTAAAAAATACACAGTGTTCCCTTTTTAAGTGAATTTAAAGTATTAAATCCACTTATGAAACGGGCGAACGGAGAGCAATCTAGGACACTCAAAGTCAAGTAGGGAAATGGCCACTCCAGCATTTTCAGGACGACTACCGGAAAATTTCTAATTTGTTTTTCACGCTAAGTTATTTCACATTTAAATAATAATAATAGAACAAATTTGTTAAGATAAAATTAATCAACTTAACAAATAAATACCTCATCCAACACATTCTGCGTCACTTCATTAAATATTTAAAATAGTTCGTGTAATTTGTAATACGAAAGTAAAACATGTCATTCCCGAATAAAGTTAGAGTCATGTGTTAAACATGGGCAATATTTATGTTATATTGAAAACAATTTTTTTTACATGGGGGTAAATGCCTTCGCATACCTGCCTTCGCAGGGACAAGGACAGGTTGTATCGGACTTGTACCGACTAAAACCCCCACGGTTCTTCATCTTCCGCCTATGGATGTCATTCTGAAAACCAATAATAACAATTTTTATTGATATTCAGCCATTCCATTATACTTACATTAACTTTAAGTGTTAGAAGTGTAACTATTTGTATGATTTTTACATAAATTTAACATATTTAAAAAGAACTTTAATTTAATAGAATCATTACCATACACACGTATTTAATATCTAATTGTACATTCTAGATTGGAGTGTGTAGTAACTTTTTGTGTAATTTTATGTAAATTCGGCAATGTTTGTATGCATAAAACTAAATAAATTTAAATATCGACTTAATAAGCTTTAGTTAAAATGAAATTTCGCTTGTAATACAGTTTGCATAACACATAATGTGATTTAATTTACTACCATTAGTTATGCAAGAACTAGTGCATCTACAACAGATCTGACAGGATTAAGACTAAGGAAAGTAAAAGTAATAAATTATTGACTGATATATAATACTTTCTTTTAACAAAAGGATAACATTGAGAACGAGGTTAATTTATCACATTTACAAATCTTTTTACCTATGTACCGATGATATCGTAATAATATCGTTAAGACATCATTAGCGTATCTCAGCATATATTATGAGTGGTAAATCTTCCTTCCTCATACCTGCTAAATAAGTTATTAAAAATACAAACACTTTCATGAATATAACAGAAAAATACACTCGTTCTTAAACTTAAAATCTGTAACATACGGAACTAATATAAATATTATCTGAAATTTAGTCGCAGTTTTTATTTGTATTGTTAGCCCATAACCAATAAAAAAAACTGAGACACTTGATTTCCATCCTGTTGTTAAGCGACAATCAGACTTAATAAATTCTAACTTTTTGAAGATCAACAAGTCTTTTCTTGACTCATTTAATCGGTGAAAGTTTTTCATATATTCCAGACAGTGGTAAAGTTTTTTCGCACCTAACTACCACCCTCAATGTCAATCTGACATCATAATAGCGTTTTTATTTTCTAGCAATAATGCATATGAGAGCCAATGTTCAGGCGAACACGCTTAACATCGGCTTCATTGTCAGTTAACATAATCTGTGAATTAATGTATCAAATATTAATGCTGACCCGTATATCATTGTTATGTATTATGTCGACTCTCTATGTGAGAGAAGGATCCGACTCCCAGCTATGCAAATTGGGCTGTTAAAAGCATGGTATACATAATATGTCATAATATTTCTTAATTTCGTTCTCTGCTTAGCACCGGACAATAAAGTTACTCATGATACGTTAAACACACCTGTATTTATTTCTCCACAAAATGTTATGCTACATTACCTTGTGAGCTTTCTCCTGAAAAGCTGAAAGTTCTTGTTGTTTATGGCCACGTTAAGAAGAATAACAGATTTACAGTCGTTTGGAGAAAGTTATGGATAACCACACTTTATGAACTGTGTAATCTGTTTACGTATATAAAATAAAAATAAATGGCCTATAGTGAGTCGCCACCGCATGGGGTTCCGTATCATATTATGTACAAAATAATAACGAGAGCCACTTAGTTAAATAATGTCAGAGAGTTGAATTATCAAAAAAATACATAAAAACTATTTCAAAATACTATACCATGTATCTTTGATTAAAGGTGTTATACGCTTGTTATGGTTAAACAAAAAAGGCCAAAAAATCTCGTTTCTTGTAAGTATTATTTAATTTTATTTGTTGTTTTTTAGTTTTATTGTTGTAGCGGTTTTCTACCAATTACGGTTCATTCGATTGAGCCTGCAGACATACTGAGAGCGGAGACTGAGTAATAGGAACGCTAAGAACCATAGTAAATACATCGCGTCAAAATTGTTTTAAATTATCTTTTTTACATTTTGGAATAAGCTTGTTTATAAAGTAAAATTCTCAAATATAATAAATATCATTATATAATAAAAACGGACGTCTGTTACGTGAATAAACAGAAAAAACCAATATCGACATAGTCACTGAAAGGTTCCTCCGGAGATATTTACGTTCCTTTATCTTCCAACCACTTTCCAAATGAATAAACGGCGGTTTCCGTGTTCTAACATTTCTTTCGTAGCGCGTTCGACTCTAGGATTCTCGTTACATTAGGAAAGCCGAACATTTCACGCGCTCTTTTAGATAAAAAAGCAAAAAGTTCACTTTCTATATTTCAAAATATTTTACAGTAATGTTACGTGTATTTAAAATTTTTAAGAACACGATTGTCAATAACATGATAAATTGAATTTCTTTTATCGGTTATGGGCTAACACTTGGCCTCAATTTCACCTGTTAAGTGACAAAGAGGCCGTAGAGGGTTAAACGTGTTCGCCCTAAATACATCTGGTTGTCACATGTATGACTGCCGGAACACAGCAATGCTGTTATGGCGGGAGATTGACATTGAAGGTAGTAGCTATCCAGGCCGGTTTGAAAAACCCAATACTTCTATGGATCGGGAGTCAAACCGGGGAGGCAAAAATATTATAAAAAAAATTATATATAAAACAAAGTTACATAAAGGATTAAAACCCAAAAATTCACATACATGTAAGTATAATGAATTTTTGAATCAACGTTGTTGCGTCAAAATGACATATCCCGTGAACCTGAGCCAAATAATATTGACTCTATCAACTGACACACAATGTAAGTATCCAGCGTGAATCGTTACAACACGCGTCTATGTGCGCCATTTAATTTGGTACACGTTCAGCATTGATCCCGTTGGCAATGAGGCGGGTGTAAATTCGACGCGTATTTCGTTTTCTCACATTTTATGTAGGCCACGCATAATTTTTACATATTAACCGATTTTAAACATTATCATACAGTCCTCTAAGTTAGTCCTATAATTTTCCTATAATAATGAATGTTACCTCAATTGCATGTTTTTGTTGGCAGTTGAGATTTTAAAGTTTTTTTTTCATCATAGATTTTTTTTTATATACATTTTGATCGCTATGACGATGATCCTATGAAAACCTAGTGGTCATTAACTTCAGACTTCAATCTAACATAACATTACCTTTATAATATCTTAACTCACTTTATTTAAATGTCTTAATATTATAATAAACCTACAAAAACATAATATGAAAACCCTTCCAATGGTACACGTAACGCGTTTTCGTTTTTTTTTTTTATCTAACATTGATTAGCCTCTACATGCAATGGTGCATAAGCTTGCTTAATAAAACGGCTTTGATGTCAACATTTTGTGTTTCACATGACACGTAGTTTTGAAATTGCGACATTGAATTTTTTTAACAGGCTTTACTAAATTTGTTATTTATTAATGTCATTTGAAATTTAATGTAACCAGTACATCAATTACATCTTAACTAGATTTTCTATGTTTCACGGTTGTAAGTTCGAGGCGTTGATTATTTAATACAGTAAATAGCTTAACATTTTGTTTTTAAGAAAAAATATTGTAAAGCAAAGGCACCATAAAGGTTAAAAAAATCGAAATATCACATGTAAGTAATGTTGTGGTCTCAGAATGACGCGTCCAGTAAACGTAGTGTTAAAAAAGTTTTTTCTTTAATTTTTGTATTTAAAAAAATCAGAATTATTTTATACATTTCTAATTTGCTTCCACGTAATTTGACATTGGAATCGGATCTTATTTAATTATGTACTCTGCCAATTACCCCTTGAAACGTTTCAAGTTGAGTATCCATTAAACCCAATTATGTTTTGTGCCGGAAGGTAAGTGCATGGGGGACTCTTTATAACCTTTTATTTTAGAGGATCTAATTTATGTGCCTAAATTAAAAAATATATCTAGAAAGGAAAATATTTACTTATGAAGTTCAAAGATCTTTGACTGACGGGCTGGTCTATATCAACGCACAGCCTAAACCGATGTTCCTGAAAATGGAGGGTGTGTTCTTTATAATGTACAGGTATTCACTAAGAAGAAAAGCAAGGGCGTTTTAATATTCCACCCCTAAGGTGAGGAAGAAGACGTTCAACTTTAAATGAAACTTTTTACCCTCGGATTAATTAGACTCGAAAATCGGTACATGCACTGCAGAAAGTTTAATATTAAAATAAAAAAAAATGACCGGATATATAGTTATACAAAAAACAATTCTACTACAAATATAGAATGTAAGAGACATTTGAAATGCTGTTATTTAATAATTTAAACACTCCTGACAATATTTTATACATCGTTTCAAAACAATTTATATCATTTGCAATAAGTTTTGATAATAGAATCTTCATGTAGAAGAGCTGCGATGAGCAAATCTAAATTCGCTGGATCAAATCTATCATTTTTAAATATAATTTTATTATGAAAATTTCAATGTCGTTGCTTCTTTTAAATTCCGAACGCAAACGGAAAAGGTTTGATTTCCATTCGGCCGCACATTTACTTTTAACCAAAGAAAAATGGACTGGACAAGAAACATTAACCTTTACATGTTAATTACCACTTTTATAATATTTTTATTATGTTGAAATATTTCAACTTCCAAAAAGTTTTTATTATTTTTCCTTAATAACAGATTTGCGAGAAATTTGATGTCAATGTGAGTTATACTAGATTCATACTTACTACAATGTGTTTTTCATTCACGAAGTATTTTCATTTCCTAGAACATCAAAACCGAAAAGAGTTTTCATTTATGGCAATACGATGGCTTTAATATTCTTACTTTACTCAAATATTGTTGACATTAAATTTGATGTACTACTTCGGCATCCAAATAATATATCTAATATCTTGGGTGTATTCATTAACAAGAGTAAAAGATGTGTCTGTTTTTGGTGATAAATAGACAATTTATTGCTACCTACATAGATTGTTGACAGCGAGAACATTTCTTGTAAATTATTAAGTTTCAATAGTTAATTTAGTAATTTGTTTTCTTCTGCAGAAAATTGTTCTGCAAAATGTGTAAAAGGTTGAAAAGGAACTCTTATAAACATACACTACGTATTGCCCATATAGTGATTTTATAACGAAATGTTCGCAAATTATACAGTGTAATCCTTTCTCATTGTTTGTCAAGAGTACCCATCATAGCAATCTGAAAAGCAGACACGGTTTCAAAGATATACATTACGTGTTTATTTACACGCCTGAGTTATATTATCGCATTTAGGGGAGCAATGATATATAAGCAATATTAATTACGCATGTCTTCAGTCAACACATCATCAATAAAGCCATTAGTAACCCGATATTACTTTATTCATTCTAGCTTACAAAGAAAAAATAAGCAATCTGACACAGTAACATTAGTAAACTATGTACAAATAATCAAAAATATAATGGATTCTAAGTATTTGTTCTATTTATAATTTACTTGCAAAATTCCTTGTGTTCCAAGCTTGACTGTTAGAGAATGTTATTTTAGCAAAAAACTCGAACTGGTTACCCTTCCTGCGTAGCTCAAGAATACATTAATAAATTAATATTTTACTTTCAAAAGGTGACAAAAGAATCTGTACTAATGTCTACTAATGTCTTGCAGAGAAACATTTAATATTTCTAGACATTACAGTGTCCTGGTTTGAAACGCCCAGTAGTCAGCAAATTTTCGGAAGTAAAAATATAAATATAGCCTTTCATTCATCGCCAAAAAGGTATAGGCCTATTAATAATACGTATAAAGGAAAAAGTAAATATCTATTTCAAAAACCAGTACAAAAATTTACTGATGAAATATATGTTCATCTAGGCGTACAAAAAATAATCAATATATAATTTTCCTGTCTGTTACTGTATAGACATCTTTATAATTATTTTACCATATATTTTTTTTTTCACTATATTACCTAAGTATTCTCTAACTAAAACTATAAAAGTAAACCGCAACGGTTTTTTTTTAAAGAGTATTAAAATAAAGATAATAAAAGGCAAGGATTTCTGTGCCACCCAATTTTTTTTTTTGTAATTTCTATATACATTTTAAATAAAACGTTCTACGATGAATGAGTTCAACGCTCCAACATCCAACGTAAAGTGTTTAATTTCCATTCGACCGCACATTTAATGTTCAACCGAAATAAAATGAGTCGTGACTAGAATGTCAGCGTTTCACTAAAGAACCCTTTTATAGAACTATACTTCGATGCTCCAAATTAATGTAAATAATATAAAATATTGTAATAAAGGTTTTTATTGCTCAAATAGACCAAGCAACATACATACCTTACATTAAACACTATTTACTCGAAAACGTGATGGAAATAATGAAATAAAATTTAAACGTCCATTAAAACAATAACCTCATAACAGTACCGCAGCAGTAAACTTGATGTTCCGTTAATTTTAGTGTTATATCCTCCATCATAACATAAACCAAAGTCCTTTTCTTCTTAAATAATACTTATTCGATTTATCACATAAAACAGAATATACATATAAAGTTTTACAATATTTTACTAAAAGTAACGGACAATGAATTGTACCTGGTTGTGATAACAATAGTCGTATTAGTTTATGTAATCATATTAATATTATTTATTGTGTAATATTTTAATATTAATAAGCTTTAATTAAATTTATTATAATGAATTTTATAGAACTAGATATTAGTTCTAACTCAGAAATAAGAGTAATGTTATGAAATTATAGTCAAAATTTTCTATTTATTTCATGACTTAAAATTGAGTAAATGATAATTACTTTGGAAGACTCCTTAACAAAGTGTCGAATATGTAAAAAACATAACAAATAGAACAGTCTTATATACATTTGTATATGATTGTCGTGAAAAGCGATCGCGTGAGTTTAACAAGAAATTTTGTTAAAATGCAAGAAGCAATGACACCCGAGTGTCGTTGAGCGATGACATTATATTCGAAAATGTGCCAAAACGATTCATTCACGAGAACTCATGATTAAAGTTTATTTATAGATCACAAAGGAAAATGTTTGCACTTTCACCGTGCGGATTGGAGTTTGTAAAGTCGTTGTTACGCGGTCAGGAAATTTAGACGAACCAAAAGTTTTAATGAGTTCGAAAGATGAGAGTGTTAAATTATTGTGTACTTCAGGACAATGTGGTTTTGTTAAAATTTATTATGGAATACCTTTGAAGATACTTAGCAATTTATGTACTGCTGCATACTTCACTTGTCCAATGGCTAAAACGATTCGTTAGTTTTTTCATTTATTTATTGAAAGGGGAAGCAATTAAAGTCAATTAATTATACACCAGTGTTGCCTGATACTGTATTGAATGGCTTTGATTATATCAAAGTTCAGTAAAAAAAAAATCTTTCGGAAAAAAATCACAATTTTAGCTAAAGAAAACTCTTTTTGCATTTTTGAATTTGTACTATTTAACTTAATACACTTTTCATAAAAGACATAAAAGATTTAGAAAATTTTGTTGACGTTAAAACTAAAGATCTCTTTTTATATTTAATTTGTTATTTAATTCATGTCACTTCTTTAGTAAAACTCAGTGCTTTTTATGAACGATAGCAAAGAAAACAAGGAATACCTCAAATGTAATACTTCTGTTTACGAGCAAATGCAACTTTACTCATCGCAAATAGCCACTTCAATACAATCTGTGCAGTAAATTACTTGAACGTGTTTCTTTATTACTTGCTTTTGCCAACTTTAAAACATTTTAAACGAGAGCTTTAAAAGTGAACAGACTAGTAATGCTTCTCAATCATAATGTCATAAATTATTAAATATTCGAATTAGTTATTTTTTATGTAGTTGATTAAAATAAATCATATTTACACCAATAAAACTATACCTTGAGTATTCTTTTTAAAAATATCCTCAGTAGACAAATTAATATAAATATTTACATATTGCTTATCCAGGCATAACAATAATTTAATATTTTATTATTATTAATAT
>DWQX01006879.1:0-10777 GCA_018245475.1 Pharmacophagus antenor | reverse complement strand
CGGGAATCTTCACGAAATAGGTGCTCCAGTTTTGAACATGTCTCAATTTGATATTTGCGCGCTTGATGCGACTTCCTAGGAGGTCGAGATTGCAATGAGGGCGCTTGCGTCAGTTCCCTTTTAGTACGAATTTCGATGTCCTCTACCTTTACATCAGAATGGAAAGGTCGATGACCCGGTAGTCTGTCGTACGAACGTTCCAAAGGCTTTCGTTCGTTAATCACGCAGACCATAGTCCTAGTCCATAGATTGCGTGGTGTTTTGGTGATCCTTCTAATGATTTACGAATCTCGCTTTTGGTTGGTATCTTATATCGGTATGATTGTAGGGTAAATTTAAATATTTAACTACATAATGAAAATAATAAATAAAATTGTGCGACTTTTTACACATGGTTCTCTGATTTCCAAGATAGATCGCTAAGTAGCATCTGTGATATGGGTTATCAGGAACCTATATACTTACATATATATTAAAATAAATATGTAATGTCAACCAGACACACAACAAGTGTTTTATCACATGAATGTGTATCTTGAGCGGGAAACGAATCCGCTACCCCCTGGTGTAAGACGCGGGGTATAATTACACCGATGGGCCAGTCAATAGAAGTTTTGACAACTTGATTTATATACTGTATTAGGTGCCACAGACTCCCAAAGTCCCAACCCACCAGTTCATTAAGTGAGCAGGCAGAGATTCCAAGTATTTAGTATTAAATAGGTTAGAGAATATATATTTTTTTTTATTTTATTAAGTAATAAATTTTTTCTGGTTATAATTAGGCGTAATATTTTTTAAGTTTTTACTAGCTTATACTTGCAACTAGGCTCAACGTAGACACTAAGTTTGATACTATCGTCCAGAGGGAGTGATTTTCCTTCGAGATTATTTTTTAAATTACGTTGTTTCGGCCTCTACATTGATTGTTATGAGGGAATGATGATGAAAAAAAATATTTTTGATATTGGAAAATTTATTATACAGTACAATTCAAGTACAATAAAAAAAAAATATTTTATATGTGTATTTCCATCAGTGTTCTCCGCTGACATTGAGCAGTGTCATAAGACTATTTTTAGTCAATAAACTCCAATAAAATGTCGAGTGTATTCTTACATTTGGCGAATGAAAAGAATACATATATCGGTTTTGTGGCATATTAGCTAGGAATATTTTAACGGTATATACAAAATTGTACAACATTTTAATAAGCATCTCTTAAAAATACAATTTCAGTGTTAAAATGTTTACCCCGGCATCTTTAACACGTTCTCTGCGAAGTGTACCGCTTAAGGTACACGCAAGCAAATTCATTTAAAGCGCCGAATATAATTTAAATGACAAATTAGATCGTATAAAATATATTTTGTTGATACGAATTTTATATACCAATCTTTAGTCCATACATCGTGTAGCATGTACGACAAGTTGGGCAAAAATGGCTCGGCAGGGAATGTGTTAATGGTGAAGTGTTTCAATGGTAAACTATTTATGATCTAATGTAACTTGGACATTTGATATTTTACAGTTTTGTCATTTTTTATGTTTCATGTAACCCACCAACTGTTTTTCACTGTTGTTGCTCAGGTCGCTTGCCTTATGTCACAGTGATTCTCAACCTTCTTTTTTTGTCGCTACATTGTATATGTGACAATTTCAAAATTTGTCTGTGTATAAACAGAGAGATCACATTAAAAGTTTTCACCTATAACATATTGTGTGAATTAGTTCATTATAATAATTTTGAATGTAAAATACGAACAAAATAGTAAATAAATTAGGGGATTATATCGCAATAAAGCATTGTAACTTTCACTATGTACATTTGTGAAATTTGTTGACACACTTTCTCAGACTGGTTGAGTATCACTGATGTGTAACATTTTTATTAATTAATTTTAGATGTAAGGTTAGTGTTGCTAGAAGTTATATTACCTAAGAAAACTGCCAGCAAACAAATTATATTTTTGCTCATGATTTTTGTCTTCTCCATAATAAAAAAAAACTAATTTTCATAAATATAAAATTTAAGAGACATTGTACAGATTGATCAGAAAAAAAATTATTCAATAACTAACCTTAAGAATTTTTTTATGTCTTTGAATAGATTTCGTATTTTACACAATAAATTGTACAAAAAATAAAACTTCCAACCTGATCCATAAGTATTATGGTGTTATTCCTAATTTTTAAATTTATATTGCGTTTAACAGCAATAGGTATAGTATATACAGTAAGACCATTTAACCTGTCCATGACCTTAGCTACGTATGTGAGATGTTATTTATACCATTTAAAATTAACTATGAGTTATGAATTGATGAATATCTTTTGCTATTTTAAATCGGATAAAAATAAGTTTTGTACTTAATTTGAAGAATCATATACATTTTATATCATCTACAATAAATAAATGTAAATTGAATGAGTTAAAGAAAATATAGTTTGTTTCCTTGCGTTGATTCCAGTGTCGGTAATTATTATTAGGTGGATATTGTTTCATTCTGGACTTATGTCATCCTACAGTATGCATGCAACAAAATCTGCTGAAACAAATACATCGGCAAAATACATACAACTGCCTAAGTACAGTTTGAATATAATTAATCGAAATTAAAATTTTCGTAATTACGTTTTTTGTTTTGGATTCTTTTTTCGTGCCTTTTGTTTCTTATTGATTAATGTGTTTTTTGTTAATTTTAGGTATACATTAAGATTATTAATCGGTGTCTTGAACGGATAGTGCCTTTTTATGATTATTCCGCCTTACCAGTAATTTAGGGCTAATAAATTATATAAAACATAATTTGCATTTTTTTTGTAAACTTTTAATCCACTTGTAAACCAGTGTTACATGACAGAAAGAGAATCTTGATGAATATATGGTATGGTTTGTTCATGTAAATCCAAGTGAAAATTGATTCACAGAAGAATACACTATCTGATTTAAAATGTAAATAGCCAGAAACTGACTGCTATGTTATGATTATTTTCATTATCATCACACTTGGGCTCAGGTTCATTTATGACAAATTCAAGGCAGTTAATTTTTTGTAACAGCAGTGCTATTCTGGCAGTCATACATGTGAGGCCAAACGTTTTCAGGGCAGAACACACTTCACCATCTATGGCTTCATTGTCACTTAAGATCAGGTGAAATCAAAGCCAAGTGTTAGCCCATAACCAATAAAAGAAATTTGGATGCATTTAGTATAAAATGAGAAAAAGAAAAAGTATTTTTATATAATATATTTACAATAACTTTAAGTGACCAGTCATTCTGTCAATAACATCTTTGGGAGCAGGGCCTACACCTAAAACTGTAATAGAATTTGGCGCTATTTGAGTTCGTCCTGCATCTTTTATCAATGATGTTATAAGACCCATCTTTTTTGCAATGTCTGCTATTTGTTTAATTTCTTCTACCGAGTCTGTTTTGAGTGCTATCTTTGCTTGGCCAGTCATCTGCCAAATTTTAAGGCTCTCTGGATCCTTCCTTTGTGCTTTTTCAAATGCACCAACAGCAGCATGACTGCATTGGGCAGCAATTTTACCTTTGCTCATATTTAAATCTGTTCTAACAACTAGAACAAGTTTGTATTCAGAATCTGATGCAAACTGAAATATGAAATGTTTTTATAAGTTTAAGAAAACACACTATACTGCCAGACATTATACTGAAAATTTCAGTCAAGTAAATTGTAAAGCAGACAAAATTACTACTTTGGGAAAGGAATGTTTTTTATATTAGATTTTTGGTTATCATATTCATGTGGAACTAACTTCCCTAATGTCTTTGGTTTGTTTTGGTTTGTTTCTAATGTTTTCTTTGGTTAAAATTTTGAAAATTCGCCGATAAAAACAATAACTATTTTATGATTTAAAGCGTTTTGTAAATACCTTTTTAACGACTTTTACAGAGTCTGTGGCAAGTCCAAAGTATTTCCTTAACGCAAACAAAGATATTCCAATAAAAACTCCGCAACCTAACCCCGAAAGAAAAGACTTATTAATATCCATTTTACGTTAGAAATCAATGATTGCGGTTTAAATAAAACTGGCAATTATATTTATTTTATTAAAGATATAACTAGTTTTGCGTTTATAACACCAAAAACATCAGAAGGTTTTGAAATTTTTTAGTAAGTACGCGAATTTTGGCAATGACATAAATGTCCATTGTTTCTCGCACAGAGTATCCATTCATTATATTTTGAAGTTGCTTTTAGATGTCTTTTTAAAATTATAGAAACAACCCATAGAAAGAATAGAATTTTTTTTTAATTATAAAATATTTGTGCATTTTGAGAGTATACTTTTAGATTCTAAGAAAATTTGTAACAAACAACTAATATCACCGGTGATAAAATATATACAGACCACGATCAAACTCTTAAACATATTGATTGCCTAGGAAACAAGTAGAAACAAGACGTTTGTTATTAAGGGTGAAATATTTGTTAAATATTATTAAATTTATTATTCGTAAAAAATGAAGAAAGCAATGAAGGATTTAGCACCGATAGCTATCCCACATGGGCCTCCAGTGGAGTGTACGCAGGAATATTTTAAATCTAAAATGGAAACAGCAGGAATAACGAGGTAAGTTACATTTTATTAATATAAGCGTAACTGTAACGAACTTGCTTCATTACTATTAAAGGATAATTGCGCTATTGTAACACTGTTTAACAAGCAGTATTATACAAACCTATGATGTCTCTTTTTTTACCTTTTAAATGATATAACGTTTCTGATTTTTATTCACCCATAGATATCAAAGTACATGACTAAGTAAGTAATTCTATTTGTAAGAACTTTGGTTAGTTCTTCAGTTTTGTGTTCTGTGACATTCACTATTTCATGCGTTTTGAATAGAAAGTATCCGGTATGGGATGTTGCCCGACCCACGCCACAGGTGCTGATGGAGCAGTCGCGACGCGACCTTATGGAAGCGGAGGAGAAGTTAGCCTCAAAACGTGAGGAGGAAAAAGCTAACAGAGTGATTATGGACGCTAAGTGGCAGGAGCTGCGTCAAAAAGAGACTCTATTGAAGGAATCTTTCATCAGTTTCAATAAGGTATGGTGGCCTAAGACACTGCTGCAAAAAGTAAAGAATCAACCGATGCGAAAAAGAACAATACAAATAAATTAAAGTGTGTTGCTTATTGAAATATGTAGAAATTTAACAGTTTGTTACACGAACCCCATAAGGGTATCAAGTTACGTTGCAAGTGGTTCGTATTTCTTTTATGTACAGAAATGCGTTAGTTACGTCTGTACCTCTAATTTATGTTGGGCGATTATAAGTCCACACGACTAAATAAATGACAAAATATTAATTAAAAGTAATTATAATCGTCTAATAATTTAAACCTTGTAACAGAAATTGATTCTGTAGTGACTCCTCAATGTCTGATCAGTTCATAAGAGAGAACCAAGAGAAGCGCGACCGAGCTGAACGAAAAATGGAGGCGGACATGCAGGTGCTCATGCGGAAGACGCGGGAGACTGAAGCGATGCGCCTACGCGTCACTGAGATGGAGGAGGTCAAGCAGCTGATGGAGCAGCAAGTCGAGGACTACACTATATACGAGGTTAGCAGTTTGAAGACCATTCAGAAAGGCATCGTTCTTTACCCGAACACCGCTTTTCTGCATGATCCTTAATATTTATTTTCTTGTAAATTGTAAGAGGCAGCGTGCTGCTGGGGAGTTTGTTGCGCCGTTTCTTCTCCCCAGCTAGACCACATAGGAAGCCGTGAAGTGTGGGCGGATCGAGGTGCCGTCTATAAATTAAAAAATATATATGACGTCATCAAGTGCTTATTTTGAATAAATGCGTTGAGTTTGACTTTAATATCTGTTCACTGAATACTCTTCAGAAGGCGCAAAGCTGAATTTATTGTATCTATGTTTTTTTTTTGTTATTTAACGTATCCGTTGTCAATGATCGAGCTCGTTACTGATCGCTGTCAGTTTCGTGTTTCGATAATTCAATTAACGAATGCAGTTTTGCAGCAATACAGACTTGATTAACGAACATAAACAATGCCGATAACGGCTTCTAAAACGTTAATTGTCGGTAACCGAGGCGTGTAAGCAGATTGCGGCAATTTTATAAGATGGTACGAAACCAAGCATTTGGTATTACTCCGGTCCGATAAGGAAAGATGCTGTTGTATTATGTCCTATGTGTGTATACTTAAAGCTTCCAATGTTCTACTAATTTTATCAATATCAAATTGACAGGACTACCTCATGTCGGTGGTGCGGGCTTTTCCTGAATTCAAGCAGCCGTTGGACGTGTTGAATCGATATGAAGCTTTAGGTGACTAAAAAAAAAATTCATTCATTTAAATGCTGTTGCCACTTCCTTCCGTAAACGGGAAGACTCTTTTTGATTTGAGCACTGGGTCTTCTTTCAATGGTCTTCGGGTGACGCGATATCGCTGTCCATTGGTAGAAAAAAGATGATTCATAGTAAAAATAACTTTTGGTGTGCTTTACCCTGAAGGCCAAAGGGAATATATACTTTATGACACTGACCTAAGAAATATAATGACATAAGTAAAGACAGTATTATACATTATTATAATGTAGTGTCAATGTACTACACATTTTTTAAATGTGGATCAATGAGCGTAATTGATAATTAGTGATCAAAGAATAATAATAATATCTTCGAGTATTTCAGTGTTTCCTAACCTATTTGGTCTCATGTCCCACTTTTGAGTAAAAAATGTTTCTGATCCCTACACCCTTGCAATTTTTATCAAATGCCCCCCAAAAACAAATGAAAACCAAAAATTCAATAAATTATATTATCTCTTTTTTAAAGTATTTGTACACCTCTATTTAACAAAATTGGCCTCCTATGAGGCCTACGCCCCACATTGGGAAACGCTGATCTAGTTGAAGCCAAGTCTGGCAAGGGCAGATCGCAAAAGTATGGTTCTTGAAAGAAAGCTGTTCGCAGCCGCTGCCAAGAGCACCCTGGCGGAGAGGCAGGAGCGCGACCTCGAGATGCTGGAGAACGCGCGGCAGAAGATAGCGGCGCTCACCGAGGAGAAGAAGCTGTTTATCATGGGCCTCAACAACACCCTTGCCGACTTAAGGGTTAAATTCAATATATTTTACACTATGATTCAAGTGTTACTTGGTCTACTCGTGTTTGCCTTGCACATGTTTTCAATTACACAAAACTTCAATGCCTAACTAAATAAAAACGAAGTAAAAATAAGATTAAATACCTCGTTATCCCACCAGAAAGTTCACAATCAAAGGGAACAGTGTTGCTTTTACACCAGAACGAGTATTGTGTGGCCACCATGACGGCATACTATAGAGAACGAGTTAGTAAGCAAGCAACTGCGATCGAGGAACGACGACGCCTAGGTGGTTTCATTTGCCAAGATGTCTTGCGAACCTAAACAGTTATAGATGGTGAAGTTAATAGGTGAGGGAGGTACGTACCACCATTCAACACTAAGTGTATCGTGACCGGTAAAATAACCGATTTTAAGAGTATTTTATCTATTAAAAATGCTGCTGCGGTTAGTGCTTAGTAGAAATAACATGATTAAAAAATTTAAGTGTTGCCAACCTTTAAGAAAAGAGCCTAATCCGGTCTTTCCACCTCTAGGACCGCTCGCTCGTTTGCTCGCTCTACTAATAAAAACAAATGTGTTACGCAGTGGCGCTACGACAAAGTTAAAAGCCGCGTGATCGAGTGGGAGCTGGCGCTGAACCGGCTGAAGGGCGCGGCGGCGGCGCGGCACGTGGAGCTGTGCCACGTGCGCGCCGCCGTGCACGCCCTCTACCTGAAGGTGTGCGCGCAGAAGGGCATCCCTATCGACGTGCCCGATGAGGACTTCGAGCAGCAGCTTGTGGTGATCATGCGCGCGCTGCTCGAGCTACGCAGGATTTACAGGATCGCGCAGCGCCGCTCCAAGGAGAAGTGAGCCGATACAATTTGTTAACTACCTTTTGACACGGAGGTGACATAATGTGAATTTGGATGGTCGTATGGTTATTATGAAACTGCTTGGCTTGCTGCCCTCAATGTCAAGCCGTGGCGCCATGCATTACCCCAGCCAGTCAAAAATTTAGCAGCCAATCTGACGGCCACAGTATTGTAGCCGAGCAAAATTTACCATCTACGATCTCATTGTTACTTATGGTGCCTCGTGTGAGGCCAAGAGTTAGCCCATAGCTGATGATATAAAAACATTTTTGTAAAGATGTAAACATGCAATGTCATAAAAATAAAAGTAACGTCTGTATTCTCTTTGTTTACAGGGATACCGAGTCAACACAAACTTAAAGTCAATGTTCGAATTTTGGGCGTTTTTTAAATTGTACTTATTTCAAATACAAAAATTTACATTTGTAAAAATTCTTTAACTACCTTTTTATGATTGTACCGGCTATTAAATATATTTCGTTGATAACAAGTATCTTATTATAATAAATTTGATGTCTTTTCATTGCTAGGTGGTCTAAGTAAACGAAGCTTAGAAAATTCATTCATAATTATACTTAGTTGGTTCGAGTTGATTTCAACGATAAGTGGATAATTAACTTTAAATTTCAGAAAACTTGGTTAAGCAGTTTAAAGTATACGACAATTTACAACTTCGAAACTTTCCGAACGAGTTAAGTTGCTATTAATTATATACTATTCTAATTATCGTTTAATTTTTAACGCTTCTACTTTATATAAGTTGCGTTTAATCTTCGGATTACTGATTTCGTACGTCGTTGAGTTACAAAGAATTTGTTGAGATGGCGCGGAAACCTAAATCCCCCGAAAAATCCACGTTGAATATTGAAACAATCAAGAACTACACGCACTTTCTGGAGCTGCCGCTGAAATTCGTCGCCTGCTGGGACTGGTTCGTGCGGCCGCGAAACGAGCGGGAGAACATTGTGAATTATCTCTATCTCGCTCTTGTGCTGTTCGTGCTGGTAGATCTGACTATGTCGCTGTTGGTACACCTGCGGACGGAATGCGTCGACGTCATGAGCAGTTTGGGCGAGATCGCGGACGGGTTGCCGCTCATCGCGTCCGTCGCCATCGTCACCTACTTCACGGTGTACAAGCGCGAGCTGTACCAGCTGGTCGATTTCACGAATGCCAACTTCAGAACCCACTCGGCGAGAGGCCTCACCAACATGACCATGCGACGGAGCTACGCCGCGGCTAAAAGCTTCGCCTACTTCTACACCGCTTGTACGCTGTTCAGTGTGACGGTGTACGTTACATTGCCGGTGATAGCTCATTGTGAGTTGTTATTGTAAGAGTTTTAAGAAAATTTCCATTTCATAATGTTCCTTGACGAACGTTAGCAATATTTTTGAGAAGCTTCAATGCTCTGATAAGATTATCGTCAAAAGCAGGTCGTCGGTAGATTTGATGGGAGAGCCCCCTACACTCGTTCCATGCCCGGCCTCTAATCCTAGACTTTCATCCCCCATCTGCCATCGGCGACTCGACAGATGTGACCGGCCCACTGCCATTTCAACTGGCTGACTTTTGTTTACCGCCGTTTTCACTTCGGATCTTCTCCCTTAGAGAAATGCCGAGCATAGCTTTGTCCATCGCGCGTTGAGTGACTTTAAGTGGGTGGATCATACCAGTGGTCGGAACCGATATTTCCACTTCTTAGCTGATCGTTAGATCATAATAAAGCAATAAATGAATTACCCAATCTTCCCTTTTTGGTTCATTTGTCGTTGTGCCGTTGAACGCATGACATCTCCTCTAGATGCCATTTGTAGCGGCGAAACGTGTTGAGATTGTAATTCAGTCGTAAAGTATGCTTTTAATAAAAGCGGGAATTAGCAAATAATTTTTTTGTTATATTGTCATGGAGTTCTGCAAAGTAACGTTTCAATGATTGGCCACAATTCGATATCACCATAAAATTAAATTTCAATACAGTTCGGAAAATATTTTGTTTTACAAAAAACCTAATGTGTAGTTTCTCTCGGAAACCGGTGATGTATCAGTTTGGTGTAAAAATTCCAGTGTGGACGAAGCAACCGTTGAAGCCGTGGATCTACACGGACGCCTCGACGCCCGCTGTCATCATTTTTACATTCTGCAAACAGTGCTTGGGGCAGGCGTTCGTCGCTTTGGCGCTCGGACAACTAGGTGCGTTGCGAAAGAAAAAGACAAACAATTATTCAAGCCTTACGTAAATTACATGAGTTACCATTGCCAAGATTCTAGGCCTTGTCTCACGAGATAAAAAAGAAGACCAGAATCAGTCTGACCAGGCGAATATCTCGGAAGTTATTATTCGTGTTTCCCTCACGATGTTGTTATTCATAGAAAATTCAACATCAAAAATAGAATCCTCCCTTCCTCGTTTAATTTGGCGTGAAACAATATCACCGCTTAAAAATATTGCATCGATACCTTTTCAAGTTCTAAAGAATGTAATTATTTTTAACGAGTATGTCATTAATAATTGAAGAGTGTAGAATTAACACTTTCAATCAACAGGTAAACTGAATAATAATCTGTACTTATTTATGCATGCATATATATATAAAGTGACAACGATGTACGTGATAAAAAAGGCTTGCTCGGAATACCGTAACGCTGTGATGTTGCCACATTGATAGCTAGCCTGGCGAGTTCAAGAAACTATTATAAACGAACCCGGGAATTCTGTTACAAGGCAAGCGGTAAAACGCCACGAAGGCAGTCATCACATTGCCGGTTTTTTGTAATAACGAAATTTTTCGAAAAGGACAGTTTTACG
>DWQX01006878.1:0-10781 GCA_018245475.1 Pharmacophagus antenor | reverse complement strand
GTAACTTCCAACTCATTATACATTGCGGTTGTAAATGCGGGCTTGGAGACCGTTTGTTTTATTTTTTCGTTGCTGTCCTTGACAACGAACTTTGAAATAACATTTTTTTTCATTTCAATATTAACTCATATTTGTCACGAGGTTTTGAAAATATACTTTATAGTTTTAGGATTTTTGTTTTATGATTTATTGGAACATATTTTTAATGTTATTTATAGATATGAAGTTTGTCAGTGAATTAAATAGAAATTGGTATGTTTAGTATTGAGCTAGTATAGTTGATATCTCCATAACTTTAAAGAGTACCAGCTGTCATTTGCAAAGTTATCTCTTTTACACATTCTTATTTAACAAACAATCAAGAAGGAGACGAACATAATAATCATTTTTACGTTTACGTAAACCTGCTTAGACGTCACGCAACGCTGCTTACCCCTACCATTGTACAACTTTTCAGCAACGTTCCAACCTAACATTACCACTTTAGATACATTAAGTTGAAGGGGTCAGTCGCAAACTCCGGTGCGTTGTGTTTACTTGTGTGGCAATGTATAACGAACAGTGGATTTATTCGAAAGAATTCATGTGTGACGAATTTGTGCAGTTAGCGATAGGCTGACAAAGTCCAAGGTCTCGCTTGTATCACTCGTTTCGGCTTACAAGTTATTTAGGTAAAAATAATATAAATTTATTGTTGTCACAAAAACTATAAGTAACGTGGTTAGTTACGTAATATTTTGTATTTTAGTTTTTGGTTTAAAGATGTATGTGCTTATAAATAACCGGTTTTTCAGTAAATGCCTGATATGAATCTGTTCCCCTCTATTTTATTCTATGTTATTATATTATACATTTATGCAATGCTTTTGTCAAGTGGAACACTTTAAATATTATATTATAAATGCTTTTTTTTGATACACCGCAATGACAAAAATCGTTGTCTACGATTAACAGATTCCGTGCCACGTGGGGTGTATACGACTCACGCTAAAGTATCTTTTGAAAAAGTTTTGACTGCATGTTTTCTTAAATAATTACTTTAATCTTAAAACAATTACAACCCGCATCAGGAATATGTCAAATTGTTAATAACTGAATAATTGATTAAAAAATTGTCTCCATATATCATCCTCACAAGTACCCAAGGGAAAAATCTTCCAAAAACGGTCTGTCACTTAAAATAAAACCTTTTATAAATATTGTTCAAAAATAATTAATCTATTCTGTAGTCATGTTATCTATACTAAGGCTTATACTATAATTGATAAACTTGTTTTTAATAACGGCGAAAATCATAGAGGAAACAAATAAGAATCTTTTATATATACTAAATTATTTAACGAGAAGGAATGTGTAATGTATTGTAATTATAAATATAAGCAGTTAGATATTACCAATCCTCGCCTTTTATCGACATTACATCTAATGTACAAAACTTAATTTTATTACATTTTTCTCTGATTTAAAATAACGTAGCTATGTGACGTTATTTCGATCGCATATGATGCAAGGCATTGGGGAAGGCCTATGTCCAGCAGTGGATAGGCACAGGCTGATAATAATTAATAATGATGTGACGATTTTAAAATGCAAAGCATTAAATACTAAACCTTCACACGTAAAACGCAGGTTATGACAGACTGTGTCAGCAAAATTTTACTGCAAATTTTACATTGACTGTTTTACATTGATATGTAATTTTATATATATAATTTTGTGATCTCGCTTACAGCTAAATAAGCAAAATGTGTTGCCATGAGGGCAAAGTCATCAATTATGTGCGTCAGCGATTAGTAAAAAAAATACATTTGTTCGTTTTCGTTTGTGTAATAAATATCCTTGCTTGTTAATGTTCCTACATTTTCTCCGATCATAGTACAATAGATGCCAAGTATTGATCTTCAATATCTTATTAAACGACTTCGTTATTAGGTTATTGTTTAATCAGCATATTGTTTGCCTGCCTTAGATTGTTTAAAGTTACGAAAACAAATTGGCTTGCACAATTATACTGTATGCTTCATTACTTACTCATTACCATATATCCATTCCCTCGCTCTCATTCTTCTAACTATGTCCAAATATTTGTTTTATTTTTTACTTACATTAATAATTTATTTTTGATTTCGATTTTTAAAAATATGGAAACTTAGTTTATACGTCACCGGTGATAATGAAGGTAAACGCGGGTTAAAGGTGCTTTAAGGTTTTCAATTAGTGTTCTAAAAGTTTTGTAACTATCAAATTTACTTCAAAATTGACATTACATAGAAAGGTCATTGGTAAACGTCACAAAATGCAACGCAAAAAAAATAGAAAAAAAAAAACCTCATCGATCATCCGCTATCGACCCTCACCATTCCCGTTAAGTTGCCACTAATGTAACGTGAGAGGGGAAGTGTTAAAGTAAATTAATATCGAAGCCGACATTCGATATTCGAAATTTGTTCAAGAATTAGTTGACAGCGAAAAAGCGGCTTTAATATGGAAGATAGTAATTTTTTTCCGTTTCAAGATTAATACCTAATGTGTTAAGTTTTTTTTAACGACAGGTTTAAAATGTGTTGCCACTATTAAATTTTTATTCCGTTTTGTAAAATCGTCAATGGTAATCCAATAATGCATGCTCTTGTTTTTTAGTACCTTGCAGAATTTTGTACAAACTTTTAGTTGGAGTGTCCTAAATAACTATTTCATTTATTATTTGTATCGATCAATACTATGAATTATGATATAATAATAAAAATTAGAGTATACATTTTTCTTATAAAAATCAACGCTTTGCATAGAAGGTATTGTTAATAGCTGAAAACATCGTCTGTTAATTGTAATTAAAAAAATCTGTCTTATTTAAAAAAATAAATATATTTTACTACAAAAAATTTGATGCTTACATAAACGTTTCGCAGATCTATCATCAGTACAGAAGGGCTTGTCACCATTGTAAATTATTTAATTTCAACATATGCACACCTTAACGTTCCCTAAACCAACACGGATCAGTAATTGATTAGCCGCCGAGTTGGAAACGAAATAAAATTACAGAAATCGATTTTTACGACTGCATTGATTCATTGTATACATAAATTATTTGGACACGGATTAGCTTATCTTCAATAAGAAGATTTGTAGTTTGTTCTATGATCACGACTTTTTTAAAACACGAATTTCTAACCAAACAGGTTCATATTAACTCAAAAAAAAATATACTGACAAAATAGTTTTTCTTAAGGAGTTAATTTTTAAACTTGACTACAAAGTTTCTGTTTATTAAATGCTTTTTGTTTGTTTACCTATTCGATGTATTTTAAATTAATGGCAAACAGTAATAACTTTTATAATACATGCAAGTATTAATCTGTGGAATTTTTTTCTCATAAAGAGTAGAAATATTTATAATATATATTAAATTTCATTTATTTCATATCAATGGAGGACATAAAATTCCATTAGTATAGCTATTATTATATTTAATAGAGCAAAAAGGTTTGCTATTTACAATGGCGTTATCAACATTGCCATGTCGACATCCATAGACAAGTGACAAGAGGTATACAAGACATTAATGGTGGACGCACAAAGTATAAAATACTAGGCAAACATAACAGGTGCATGAAGCCTGCTCGGCGACTGCTTTTTACGACTTTTCCTCCATTTTTTCTGGTATTTCATGTCACTATACAAACCGCTTATAAGTTAAGCTGCGTATACACGCCACAAAACTTAAGTAACTGTGAATTGTTTTTTAATTACGATTTGATTTTTTCTTATAATTAAAACGAGACCTTAAATTGGAAATATGTATCACGCATTTCGTTTAAAATTAATTGCATTTCATTTATAATTAAATGATTACAATCAACAGTTTTGAGTCAGTTATTGAAACCTTCTCGAACTGTCCAATTAAAGTTTTCCAATGTAAAAGGTGAATTCTCCATGTTTTTGGTTACGCTCTCTCTAAATAACATGTAACTTTGATTTCTGAAATATTAATTGCCTGAATTTAAATATTTTTTCTTTAAAAAGGTATAGATGGTATCTAAAAAAATTATTTTAAAAATTATTAAGTAAATCTTTCTTCATACAAATTTCTATTCCAAACTTTTTAGTTAAGATTTGCTGAAAAGAATACTTAAGGAAATCTGATATTTATAATCGTAGTACAATTAAAAGAGTATTGTATATTTTTTACGTTTTACGTATGCAGTTATTCATTTTCTTTTTTTTTTAATAACAGTTTATGTTTTATTCCAATTGTTAAAAGTTTAGATATGAAATAATAAAGTTAACTTTCAAACTCGTTTCGACATCTCACGTTAGGGCGATAGGTGTTAACTACAGTTTTACAACTTCAGCACGGTTGTAACAACGATTATCGGTTTATGAATCTGTATTTAAAATGCACTTGGAAATGTATTACGGTCCCTTTAACAGTTTATCAAGCAATCGTCGGCAGAAGTGGAGCATTTAGTTAAGCTATATATAATGGAGTTATTATTTATTGGTTACTTCAAATGTTTATTGCAGGAACTATTATTTGAATAGTGTAATAATTTAAATGCCTTAACAGTTTAACTGCTTCCGCGGCGGAGTGTTTTACTGCATTGTAACATGGAAGTACCAGGTAGCATTACCAAGATGCATGAGTAGCGGAGTTTGGACGGTGCTACGATTTCTTTGAATTTGACGATGTACTTACTTTAATATGAATCAGCCGCCATAACAGCTGTGTTCCGACAGTCACACGTGTGAGGGGCAGAACTGTTCCAGGCGAGCACGGTTCACCACTTACGGGTTCATTATAATTTAACTTCATTTGAAATTAAAGTCAAGCATTCTGCCAGTTACTTTTTAATAATGAAAATTGTGTAAATGATTTGAAAAGGAAACCGTGAAAGGTTTATACGTATTTTTATTTGAATCGATTACAAAGTATCGCAAATTAAAAATCCATAAAGACCGTATAGCGGTTGGTCTTAATATACGGACGATTATAAATAATTGCATGACATGAGTCGAAAACTGGAGCATGATCTTAGTTGCGCCCGGTTTGTAAACAGTAGTCACTAGCTTCATCGATGTTCATATATTTAATTTATTATTAAACAAAGCGGAAATAAAACAAAATACGGCAACAATAAAACAAAAATTATTTTGTTTTATTGTTGCCGTATAAATGTTATTATTATTATAACTTGCTTTTACTTTTTATCCACGATACTGATTGATGGCCATTCGCTCTTTCATTTCTGCTGACTTGCTCAATAGAAAATCTTTTAGTGTTATTACTATTCCGTTTTTAAATTTTGCATCGGAATCGAAGTGTTTTTTTCTTGTGACAATTTTAAAACTATCTATGGAACCTCAATTCGAAGAAGTTTTTATATGTTAGTTTTCTAAATTAATCATTTACAGACTTGTTTTAAATGGCGTATGATTATTGATAACACTGAAATTAATTATTAGGTACCTAATTTAAAGTTGTATTTTTATTACTTGTTTATAAATGTCCCATCAAGTCGATTCCAACAAACTCGTTTTGTCATTAACACTTTATAAAAAATGTATAATTATATGTTAAAGATTAAAGGTAGTAGTTTCTTAATAAGGTTGATTACCTTAATTAATTTTAAATCGATTTTCAATTTTATAGTTCCATTTCTGTACTCTATGTGCAATGAATTAAAGTTTATTTTAAGTGAAGAGGTTAAAATGTACCTCAATTCATATAGCGGGCCTAGTCTTTTTTTCTGCATAATTAAAAATAAACCAATACTATTGCATATATTAATATGGAATCGTTTTCACGATATTGTTAATTTTTATGTAATATTTCTGAACATTCGAACGCCTCAATACAAAATTAGCATAACGATTTTACTCGATATAAAGTTATCGACATTTACTTACGTTGCTGAAATATCGATCTTATATCTAGAGGAAAGGCAGGATGCGCAAGTTCCGTTGCCCTATTGAAAAAAAAAAGTTCATTGAGTAAGAGGCACGTGTAGAAAGGCCACCCTCGGCCATGTTGTGTGACATGTGCCGGCGCAGGTGTGTCCCGCCAGCCAACTGCTCAGCCCTTTCAATTTGTTTTTTATTCGCTCGATCGGGAGCATCTGTCTATCTCGCTCTAAAAGAAATGTGCGCGAACTTGTGTGCATTTGCGTTTCTAAGCGTGTGTGGTTCGCAATGTTGGTAGCAATACAATACAAAATATATATTTTATTTAATTGCACATTAAAATAACAATTATCCCCAACAATAAACCGTTTCTGGTGTAAAATAATAAAGGTATTATCGAAAAATATAGTCCAGTGACATAATTCATGTATTATAATTATAATTTGTATTATTATCATTGTCTAAGACCGTTGTTTCTTTTAGAATAACGTCAGATGTAATGTAACAATCTGATGCATTGGATATTAATTGATAAATATTTTCTGCACATAAGCATAATTAACACTAAATTGACGGACACATTTTTATGGATTTCTTTTCGAGACTGCATTAATTTTCTACATTATTATATCTTTATTTTTTCTGTTTAGCAATAAAATATATATGAAAATGTTGCCAGAGGTAGTATAAAAAAAGACAAACGCATATCAGTTTTCGGAATTTTTTTCTAGGTTTGTTCTGTCAAAATGATGGGTCCGGTTAATTTAGTTTTAATTACATAAATCTGGTTTAGTAATCGCGGTTATAAAGTGTAACTCATTGCTGTACTTTAATTTTTAAATTTGATAAGCCGACAATGAGCAAATTTTCGACTACTAAAATTTACGTATTAAAGTGTAAAATAATAATAATAATAAATTTTTATGTATCGTCGGATAAAATTTAAAATTACTGAAACTTTTCTCAATATTAAATAATCTATCTTTTGTCTCTAATTATTAATCTAAATATTAAGCTAAAAATTGGATTATCCAATTATTAATGACTACACACAACAATCGCTAACATTTTAATTCATAAAAATATTTAAATTTTTCTAAGTGAATCATGACATTTTGATTAATTTCTGTTTCAGATCCGCTAAGACGTTACATTTTCCGGGCCGCATATATCCTTAGGTACGTACATATTAGCTTACGTCACTTGCGCAAGCGCAGATGATTTGTAAATATTGTTTCAGAGACACGAAGAACGCGTCACAGCTCTGCGTTGTTTATATAAAGCATATATAATCGTGATCTGACTAATTTAGCAGTTGTCACGCCGACATATTACCGCAAAATCGTTTTAAAACCCTTCTCATTCCAGTGCCTCCGCAATAAATAAGTATAATAGTGTATTAGAAATGTATTTTTTGTTATGTAAACGTAAATCGAATGGCCGTTTATAAGTAGATTATCACTCAAATCTGTTTAAGTCGAAAAGGAAGAGCGAAACTAATGGAAGGGTTGCAATAGGAAACGATTATTTTTCATGCTACAACAGTATCGTAAACTTTCATGGTTTTTCTTATTTTGTACGATGTATTAAAGTGACCAAAGAATCTTTTACTGGTATAGTACGAGTAATATTAAAAAAAACACTTCAGAATCTAAATTTATACGTAATTATGAAAACATAAGGTTCTCATTGGTCAAATTTATTGAACGAGTTTATAGTGTATAAAATTTTAAATTTCAATGAATGTCAACGAACTAAAGATATATATTTTTTAGATCACTTAATTCTTACTCTATACGTACAGACAATATAATAGGATGTGTTATACCAATTGGATCGAAATGTAATTGCGCCCACGCATGTACTGGTTAAGTAAATGTTTGATCAGAATGAATCGACCACAATAGCCTGTTTACTTCGACACACAGCACTATTGACCGTCCACGCCAGATTTGTACGCTATAGTCAACTAGTGGAATGCAATTACGCAATTTGAAATAAGCTTGAACCTGAACGTTTAAAGTTCAAAATTGCTTGATTATCCGATGTTTTTAAATCTGTTCAAATTTTCCAAACTTTGAACAACAGTTAGCACTTTCGTCTTTCGAATCTTTTGTACAAGCCGATCGTTTCGGTTCAATTCCAGGGATGTATATAATTTGTTATTGGAAGTAATTACTATTAACGAATTTATTTATTAGAGAAACATTTTTTAAATCTTATTACAATAAAACAATCTACACATCGTACAAATTAATAAAATGTAGATAATAATAATATAATATTATTGATGTTGATATGTTTGCGTTAAATATAATTTATTATCATTAAATCATAATAACAAAATTAATTGAATTTGAAATAATTGATTAAAGGAAAAGTTATGAAAATTCTATGCGTCGTTTATTTTCCATTTTACATTGCTATTTTTGATGGAGACAAAACGGTTCTTTGTTTGAAATTGAATTCAAAGAACAGACTCGATTGCAATTTTCTCTCCATAAAATTAGTTAAAGAATATTCATTACGATCTAATTGGCACGTTTAATTTACTGGCGTCTGCAAAAAAATATAACTGATATTATAAATCGGTGGAAGTTTTCTCATAATGCCGGTGTGCGCGGCGTGGGAAACTTCGAGACAATGGGGAGAGTGAGAAAACGCTTTCGGGTGCGCTGTCGCAGCGTTGCCGGCGTCATGAGATCGTGAGAGCCGTGGGACGGTCTCGATCCGGTAAGCGGTTTAAATAGTAGCGACCCGATGCGTGACGGCGTCTGCTCACGCATCGTGCGGATAAGCCCGTGATTACAACATGGGATGATTAACAAACGTTTATCAATCGATTTAGAACACTGCATTTGTCGGTAGGTCGACCGATGATCCCGACGTTGAAAGAGTATTGAAAGTTCAGTGCGCTTGTCCGTCGTCCAAACATTTAAATATACATCTACATAGTAAAATTAAGATATGAGATTTTTCATTCTCTTTTTACCTTTAACGTCGTTTTAAGTAATACTTCCAGTTGTAATTTATTCATTTCAGTTCAAATTATTGCTTCAAAATAATAAGTCGGATTTTTCTTTATTTGTCTGTAGTATTCTCATTAGCTGTTACATTAATTTAAAAAGGTGCCAACCATGTAGAAGGTACTTAGCTATTATTAATTGAAAAAATATATTAAACAGTCTTACATTACACACGCATACGCACGCACACACACTAACACAATTTTCGTTATTACGTTAAAACAATTATCACAAGCTGCCATTGTTTATTCGTATCTACCTGCCCACATCCCACATACATATATTAGCATCCTAAGCAGACAGAATAAGCCCGGCCGTGAACTCCGTAGCGGTGTGAATGAACTCATTTAGGAGTCGAAATGGTCTCTCGATATAATAGTATTTGCGCGCTCGTTCGTCTAAGGACGTGACTGCGGTCTTCGCGCTTTATTGGCGGTATCTCTCCGCTCCACCAGTCGTATATTGGCGGGCGTCGTCCGTACATCAGTGAGCCAGGCAGCGGGATCACGACGGGGCCCCGGTCCCGTTGGGGGAGTCCCGATGCCACCGGCAAAACAAACTGAACTTAGTAAAACCACCTCTGATAAACGATTGCAAATTGCATATTGATGGTTCGTAGCATCGTTTACGGTGTGATAGAGCTATTTCTCATAGGAGACGATTTGCGCATTTTGCATAGTTTATTATCTGTGGATCTTCCACTTCGTGTTTTACTGACGACCAGTTCTGACGTACGGTGAAACGGTTAGAAAATGTTTCATAATAAAAACGTAAGTATCAATGACAGACAAAGTACATAACATATTCATAAAATATAGTTTTCACTGCTCTTTGAATAGTTTCCAATGAAGCTACAATATATATGTATAATTTAAACCATTCGCTGTATGTTGCGTTTGACCGCGTTCACACGGTCCCACCGAAGATTACCGCCAAGTTGTTTCAAACTGAGTGATTGATAGATCGAATGCGCGCGGAACTTAGAATGAATGAATGATACCTTTGTGCAGGATCTTTTGTTAAACCTTAACCACGGGCGAAGATAACAGCGGAAAAAGACGAATTCTAATTTGAAAATAATAAAAATTATGAGACGAGTTGAGATCTATCAAAATATAATATTGCAACGTGTTCTGATACAAATGTTAGATATCACATTCCAAAATTTTACGATATCGTAAAAATTAAGCCTTTAATTTACTAAAGAAGAAATGCTTAAAAGAAAAGCCATTTACAAGGTCAATTATTCAAAAGAATGATATTTTATATTAATTTATTAATGTTTTGATTAATTATCGAAAGCGACACTGATTGAAAATCGTTAATTTCCAATCTTCACTTTTATATCTGACGAGTTAAAACACACTTGAAAGTTAAGTGTTACAGACTTCAAAATTTCCTAAAGTTTGATTTGTAATTTGGTAAAGTTACCACGAAAATAATATATTTAATTCGAAAGTTAATTAATATTTCGTTGATCGGGAATAGGATAACAACAGACCTCGATTTCCCCTGATGTAAAGTGACAATGAGGTCGTAGACGGAGAAGTGTGTTCACCCAGTATACTTCTCGTTCTCATAATGTCTAAAATGATATTATAACAGAACTGCTTTGGCACTTTAACAGTTTTTGTTGTATTTATATAGGAGATTTGATATAAGTAGGCTTTTTTATTAATATTACATCACCCTATCACTTAAAAATTTTTTGTGCTTTTTTTTTTCCTATATATAGTTGTAATTTTTTAACGTTAACTCTATGATCACGTGTTAAGACTTCTTCGAATACTGTTTTAATCTGTAAATTTTATCTGTTGCATACTTCAAGTCAGTAAAATTACCGGGTGAGGT
>DWQX01006877.1:0-10786 GCA_018245475.1 Pharmacophagus antenor | reverse complement strand
TTAGACTCCGCCTTCGGTCTGTCCGTCTGTCAGCGGGCCCTATCGCGTCAACCGTGATGGGTGCAAAGGTTGAAATTTTCAAATAAAATAATAATAGAAATAAGGTAATATTTAAAGGAAACGTGATTTTAACAGGAGTTTATGGTATGGAACCCTTCGTGTTTGCAAGTCCGACACACACTTGGCCTTTTCTTTTTAATCGGGTTCCCCAAATATGTTTCAATAATACCGTCGTGGGACGTACGAACTGAAAATATTCAATTAGTTGAAAGCCGTGAATTTGGCATGATTAACATCATGTTATTTTTTATTTATTTCAACGAACTGTACTAGAGATCAAACTTTCGCAGTTATATCAGTGATTATGAGTTTACCACTCGTTCCGATTACACTTGATGTTAAGTGACGATAAAGTCACATCGACAGCGGGTTGGAGTAGACCCCACCACTATCCCAACTTCACTTCACACGTGGACCGGTAAAATAACCCCGGACCTCGGTGTCACAAAGAGCAGTAAAGTCCACCACACTATAACATTCTCGTCCGGTCCCGTTACCTACATAAACATGCATTGTTCACTACCTCCCTCACTGCCTCCGTACGCAGTGGTTTACCCGGTCGCATTGTAACGCGGAGGTCCCCGGTTCTATTCCCGGTCCACAGGTGTAATGAAGTCGCGATTGTGATAGACTTAATCGCACCCGCCTGGTTGGTTACCACCCTCAATGTCAATCTGTGAAGCGTGTGTAGCAAAATGTGAGAGCAAAGAATTCCTCGAGGCGAACACGCTTCACCATCTACGGCCTGATTGTCACTTAACATCAGGTGAAATCGAGGTCAAGTGTTAGCTGGTAACGGATAAAAAAAAAAACTTCCCGTTGGCAGCTGTTCGACCGGTCGCTGCAGCAGTTCGACAAGTTGCGCAAGCGCGAGGCGTTCATGGAGGTGTTCCGCAAGGAGGACATGTTCAAGGACTCGCTGGAGGAGTTCGACGAGTCGCGCGGCGTCGTCGACTACCTGATACAGGAGTACCGCGCCGCAGCCACGCCGGACTATGTGCACTGGAACCCAGGTCAGTTCGCCGTCATATAATATATAATAATCGTATACGACGTTAAAGTTTTGTAATCGCTTACTGTTTATCGTAAAATAGCCGTTTTTAGACCTCCGTACCTAAAGCGTGACAACTGGAATCATATTAGTGAGTCCACTATCGGGCCGTCTGTCAGCGGGTTCTTCTCATGAACCGTAATAAGTAGAATATTGAAAGTAAAATAGTGTTTATTGCAGAACAAGAACAAAATATAATATACATGAAACAAAATAAAAAGAAAGTAACCGTTACAAATAGAGCGAAGTAAAAGAATACGCTAGGGATGCAAATGGCGGTCTTATTGCTGAAAGCAGTCTCTTCCAGACAACCAAAAATTATCTATATGTATTACCGCTATAACAATGTATTATGAAAAAATCTTAAAGAAAATAAATTCTTTATTTAAATCTGCTTCATCCGTTAAGCCTTTTAGCGCCAAGGAGCGCTTTCGCGCTGCTTTCGCTAGTTGTCAAAAATGCGGGCGTCGCGATAGCGTTCCTTATGACAGTTTATTTTTGGCGCGCGCAGGTGTCGGCCGTGGCACCGTGTTCGTATTTTTATTCATTACATTGCATTCTGATTATCTTTGACCGCATGTTTTTAGCATATGTTGATAAAATTATTATGGCACTAAAAGGGTTAAGTGTCAATGGCTTTTTTCCGATATTTCATTAAGTGATAGAGTATTACGAGTTAATAGTTTTTACAACTTTTTAATCGCTTTGTCTATAAACTGTTAATTCTGTAAGAAACCGTTCTAGTTGCGGGTCTGACTCACACTTGGCTATTTATTTAGTTAAATGTACATCTAATGAATTTTAATATAAAATGGCAACAAGTTTTATTAAACAAATTGAATATTCTTAGTTTTATGTAAAACTAATGGAATTATATCAGTGCACTACCAGTGTCGTCGATTATTGGTGCTACATTTATCAGCAGCGGGCTAACATTTGGAATCACATCATTTTAAGCGACAATGAGGCCGTAGACAGTGAACCACGCTCACATGTATGTCTGCTGGAAAACAGCATTGCTGTTTTCTGGTTGCCATTGAGGGTGGTAGCTGGACAGGCGGGTTCGTAAAAAGGTGTGAATTTAGAATAGTTCCAGTCCTTTCTAGACCTTTTTCAATGTGAACTGTTTGAATAACAAATTGTGCATTTGCTTGGTCTTTTTTTTTATTTTGTAATGCTGTATTTTATATATATTTGTTGTTACAGAGAGTAGTCAGATATAACAAACGGCATAGACTTTGGAACGGAAAAGTGGTTTCTAACAATAGGCATCACAAAGAAAGGTGGAAACTAATGGAAGATAATCTCAAAGGAACTCGGTTGTTGTGTTTTAAGTGCCATTTTATTATTACTGTATTTTTCGGATTAGACGCATTAGGCGATGCGACGCACATAACATGTAAAATAAATATATTTTGTAAAAATTATTCTTACAAACCCAAGCAATATTCACTTTCTTCATCTTCATAAAAATCGAGATAATTTGAATCCGTTCTTCCACGTAAAATCGTGCCTTTTAGTCCGAAAAATACAGATTAATCTCGAATTTGTTTATTCTCATTAAGATACGTCACATCTTTTTTACAAATATTTTTTATTACTACTTCAGTGATTAGGTTGAAATAAAAAAAAAACAATCTTTCCCTTATCATGAATTTATTATTGTTAACTACAACTAACCCTCAACATTCCCTTCGCATAATTCACTCCTGTGCCTAACACAATGTGGTTTCTATAGCAAGTACATTATGCAAACAAACCATATAGAGATCCGCAATGTGAAACGATCGAATAATTGTTATGTATTATTATATTCCTAATTAGTTATTTTAATTAGTAACTGTGTGTTAAATTACAAAAATAAAATATTGTAAAGTACATAGACATTATTTTTTTTATCAAATTTCCACATTGTTACCGCTTCACTTGATCAAACAGAGCTTCACACACCAAATATTCTTATATCAAAGATCACTTTTCGTTCATTAATTTATGGCCATATTTACACGATAAAAAGTAAAACCACTACTCTTCAAGAAGGAAAAATAACCAATGTAGAAATTAAAACCAAAACTAAGAAATAATATGAGAAATTAGGAAAAAAATCACCCCCTTATGTAGCAAGTTTATTACAATAAACACCTGAATCTGTTATTGTAATCCTATTAAGCATTTAGCTTTTTCTACCTACAACAGGCTATAAGACAAGTTGTTGCACTAAGAACCAGTTTAACGTAAAATGTGAAGAGGAAAGTTATGATGACAAATATTTAGAATCTTCTACAGCTAATCTTGACTAAATGTATTAAATGGAGATAGTACACATAGAATGAAAACTTGCCTCGTAATGTAGTTCTGAATCACATGTAACAGCATGAATCTACATTTTATATTGGAGATAGAATCTACAGCAAGTCTCTTTTTAGGTTTTAGCTGATAGTCATTGGTAATTTCTATCTGTGATAGTATATAACCAATAACTGACTTCTAATTTGAAAACTGATTGGGTACAATATGTTTTTAGCTTTTGTGAAATAATACTGATAAATTTGATTCAGGCCTTGAGTGCTGTAATACATTTATGGATTATTATTATCAAGTTACATTTAATAGTTTCTGATAGTGATGAAAATAGCAATAAACCCTTGTAAAGGTCTTATAGACTATTTAATTAAAATAGCCGAGCTATGTTAGTAAAGAATTAAAAAATATATATATAGAAATATTTCAAATGTGAATCACAAATATAATGACATAAATGGTGGAACAACATCAATATACAAGCATCCTCATCATCTCCAACATTATCTAAACTGTATACATAATTATAACAGTTATTTTTATAAAAGTTTTAGTTTTAATGCTTTTACATAGGTTACTAATTATATTTAAATCACAATTAGACATCAAGTTATTCACCGACAAGAAAATTACTTCTATCTGTACTAATTAGTATGTCATACATGACTTAACCTTATTTAAAAAAAAAAGCAATTGCATAGTGCGATGTATTAGCAAAATGAAATAATAATTGGAATTAACTTAGATATCATTTAGCCTCTTGCCACTATTGAGGCTAGGAGGTCTGGCTCGGAGGCTGAAACTTGGGTTGTATGATAGAGGTCTTCCTCAATGGTACCGTATCAGGTGTGGGGATGGCATCACCAGTTGGCAACTTTGCAGGCACTGCAGGCGCTTTAAATGGTGCTGCAAGATTACTAGGCCTCTGTTTTGCCATTTGATAATCACCAGAATCAAAAAATTTTTGCTGTAAAAGTCAAACACTTTGTAATAGATGTTATAAAGTAAAAAACTAGGTCTAATCGTTGTAAAAAAGTTTAAGATTTTTCTTTTTTTTTAATAAATAGCAATATTATTCGCATATGTTCTGGTACACTTACCCCTTTAGCCAATCTCTTTTGTAGAAAAGCAGAATGTCCACCCGGGCCAACACCTAGCATAGCATTTGGAAACTTTGCTTTAAGTTTGGCTTCTTCTAATTTTTCCAATTCCTTTAGCTGCAATAAAATACATTTTTTAAAAAAAAAAAAACAGTAACCACAAATACCAATATAAAAAGGACAAAAAACTCACATCTTTTGGAGGCTCATTCTGATCAGGTGAATCACCCATGTTTCAAACCTTCAAAAAACAAATTTAATTTGAAATAATGTATAATGTTACGGTTTACCTTTGAAGGACCATATGTGATATCGAATTTCAACAATGTGTTTGAAAATTAATTTCAAATTAGTAATTTAAACGTATTAAGTCACTGAGTAAAATATTTAATCTATATAAGTAAAAATTACGAACGTTCTGTGTATCAAAAAGACTAGCAACTAAATATACTGGAGGGCTTTGTTTTATTTACCTTCATTTATAGAGATAAAAATTTTACTTCATTAATTTCTATTCTATCTATTAATAAAAAATCTTACTTGAAAGTTAAAAATATTTTATATGAAAAAATATACCAACGAAAAAACATAAAATACACATGGTCAAAATATCGAGACAACGGTCAAATTGTAATAATTTTTTTAGTAACTTTTTCACTTGCCTCAGCACTTGAATCAAAGTAAATAAATCACTTCTCGAAAAATCGGGTTAAATCATGAAACAATGATGGAAAATACCCACCCAATATCTAACTAAACGTCGACTTTGGTAGACAACAAATCAAATATCTCTCGCGATTCTTTTCACTTCAAATCAAAAATGGCGTTTAATGTGTATTGCCAGCAATATTTATTTACTTGTACAATTAATGTCATAAGACTAAGTATTAAGGACTGAGTGTTTTCATCGGTCTCTATGAGCGTTATATTCTTTGCATTGGTTACCTTAAATGTAGACTTAGTTTTTCAAGTCTTCAACAAGCAAAAGTCATGTATTTCTATAAAATAGACAAAATATGTTTATAATTAGAATATAAAGAGTTAAACGTATACATAGTTGTCAAGTGACTAAACTATTTCAATTTAAGATAAAAAAATAATAGTTACTGTAATAAAATATGCAAAACTTTATTCCTCAATTACTTAAATTTAATATAATATGCGGAATTCTGCATTTATACTTATAGATAAAGTAATTATTTCACATGAAATTATATATTTTATAATGGCTACACATTATTTGAAATTGGTTTTCAATATCTCGTTAGTAATTTAAAGTGTAAATCATATACTATACACTGTTATGTTTTAGTTTTGATACGGTTCTAACAATTTCCTCTTAACTGTATGTACATAAGTAAGCTTCTGTAAAAAAAACTAAAGGTCATTTATAAAGAGAATTAAATTTTTTCATTAAGAATTTACTTGAAAAAAATAACAAAGTTGCTATTAATATATAAGATAAAAAGTATAATTAAAATATGAATCAAGAAAATAATATTGATGGTATTATTCATAGTATACATGTACGAAATTTCTTTTGTCATGAGAATTTGGAAATAAATTTAAATAGAAACGTGAACTTTATTGTTGGTCGCAATGGTAGCGGTAAAAGTGCTTTATTAACTGCTTTAGTAGTTGGCTTGGGAGGTAGAGCTACTGCTACAAATCGAGGAAATAATTTACAATGTAAGTTTTTAGATAGAACATTGATTATTTACTTATTTGTTGCATGCTTTGGCAAGACTAGTTATCATTTACTTACTGATGTTCATTTAAGCAATAACTTAATGTGTACAGAAATAATATAATTTTTTATTACGCGTTTGTTAATGTGCCGTATTGTCTTAATTAGATCTGCTTTATGATATTGGATTTTTCGACATAAATGCTTAAATTCTTATTTACATCAATTTTTTATTTCTTCTACAGCATTTATTAAAAAAGGTGCGAACTCTGCCACAGTCGAGATTAAAATAAAAAACAACAGTGCTAAAGCATATAGACATGATATATATGGAGATTACATTACAATTGTTAGAAATATTACTTCTGGAAGCTCTAGTTATAAAGTGAAATCAGCTACAGGTATGAGTTTTAATTTTTCGCTCAGAAACAATTTTTTTTATTTCGAAGCATATTTCGGTCTATGTATCAACAACTATTTTTCAATGAAAGTCCCATCATAATCTGTTCCACCATTACAGAGCTTACTTGGGAACAAACTGGCAAATAGATCATATAAACATTAATATGCATCAAATAACGCTTAAATTTTATTGAATGATTAGTATTTTTAATTATGTTGTGAGTGCAATAAAAAAAAGAGCCAACTAAATTTATTGTGAGTTATTTTCTGTAAAGTCCATATATCACTCAGAAATTTAATTAATTTAGTGATTAAATTTATTATGAGATATTGAATTTAAACTATGAACGTATTATTGTAATAACTCATTATTTTCAGATATCTGAGTTTACAAGAATTATAAGCTACATGTCAGTGAACAACTGATATACATATTTTCTGCCATTATTTTTTCTTTAAACTTCAGATCCAAATCATGGATAAGTTTATTTATGTACACTATTCCTTATTGAACAGCACTCAGATAAAGTTTTCTTATTTAAAAGATTTTCAATGCAGTACCTAAAATATTTATTCAGCTACATTTTATTTTGGTATTACTTTTTTAGTTCCATTTAAATATTAAGGACTTTATATATTTCATCTAGGTGAAGTAATATCAACAAAGTTTAAGGAAGTGAGCGCTATAATTTTAGCACATGACATACAAGTGGACAATCCTATATCTGTGTTGAATCAGGATGACGCCAGAAATTTTCATGCATCCGATCCTGCAAAGAAATACTCAATGTTCCGCAAAGCTACTAATTTAGATCAAACGGAGGCAAATTATAAAAAAGCGCTCGAGAATTGTAAAATGGCTGACTCTGTTTGGATTAGGAAAAATGATGTGAGTAATTATAATAATATTCTTTATGCAATTGAATTGACTAATTAACAATGTTTTATTATATTGTATTATATTAATATAGTTGCCATAATCTTTTTTTACCAAAGTTAATATTTAAAGTATTTCAGTCATTCGACGTACGAGTACCTGTTTACAGACTGTCATTATTGACTCATTATTGTTGCAATTTTAGGCATGTGCAGAACTTAAAAAAGAATATGACAAGTGCATGGCTGACTTTGACCATTTTCAATCTCGCCAAGAGCTCGAGAAACAGAAACAGGCCTTGCAAAATGAGTACTATTGGAGTGAAATAGCTGAACTCGAACGTGAACAGTCAACCATACAAGCTCAGTACAATGAGCAGAATGCAAAATGTGAAAAGCTGATTGCGTTATTAAAGAAGATGGAGGAAAAGTTTGGTGGAGATAGAAGTACTATACAGTAAGTGATTACCAATTGAAATCCTGAACAACATAATGTTTTAAATTTAGTTTCTAATAATAATCTGAAATTTATTAGTGTACATTGTGAAATAAGTGAAGTAGTGACGTTGACATTTTAAATTTTTTTTTTGTTTATGATTGCTTCTTTATGTTTATTGTTTCTTATGTTATGATTGTTTCTTCTGCACTTCTTGAATACTTATAACATGACAAGTTAGCATTTAAGTTTGCTATGTACTAAAAATCGTTTGGTATGATAATTTCGTAATATTATTTCCTCTATGTACATATCATGTTGGCTTCCAAAAGCAAATAAATAGAAGATTAAAAAAAGCCCAGATTAAATTTAATGTTTTTTTTTTTTGTTTTATCGTATATAGATCAGTGCACGACCGCAATCCAACTTGATTTTAAGTGGATGTGTTCTGTGAAGGTACAGCTCACTGGGCCACTCACTGTTGTCGTGAAATTTGTTGGACAAATCAGATGTGCCGTACAACGCGTGACCGCTGAAGGTGGCACATGTAGTGGCGAAACGCGTTGAGATTTATTCATGATATTAACGATGAACCCTTTGAGCGCAAAGTTGACTACTTCTAAAATGTACGGTTATGCGAAAACGTATATATGGCTTGAGAGCCAAAATGGAATGGCGGTATGACAAACTACATAGGGGTTCATATCGCTTTAAGAGTTAAAAAAACGCAATTTAACTTATTAGCCCATTGCTACTCGAACGGGACCGCGATGCTTCGCGCGGCGTCTGCAAATGCGGGGGCGTATTCATTTTTCTATTAGCTATATAAAGATATTATATTCAAATCCAACATTTTGCCGAATCTTAATCTATTTATTAAATTCAATTCATGCTATCTGTAGGGCACTCGTAATAAATTTGATTCGATTAATGAGTTTTAGGTTAGTCCAATCGAAAATGTCGAAAACAAATACTTAATTATTATCGTCTTTCATTGTCTAATTTAATACTGTCTACATTTGGCGTTGATTGAAAATAGTGTTAATAAAAAAACATATTGTACCGTTCATCAGGGCGCTTAAAGATCAGCTGGAAGTGAAAACGAATCGGCGGACAGCGCTTGAGGAGGAGCTGCAGCAGGCGGAGGGCGCGGTGCACGCGTTGCAGGTGAGGTGTCGCGCCGAGCATCAGGCGCACGGCAAGCTGCACGAGCAGCTCGCCCGCGAGCGCCGCAAGGTGGCCGACCTGGAGCGCGAAATTGAAAACGTGAAGTGAGTGTGTATACGCAAGTAATATACACGTTGGCTACAACCATTGACGGTACTCCCATACAAGCCCGTTGGACCAGCGAACACCATTTAAGTGATACAGTGCACTAAAATTATTTAATCATAATTGCTACGAAGTGTAAACACAGTCGTATTTTTTTTACATAGATGCGTATATAAGTGTACGCCCCTTCTTACAATTGCCAGCCAGATGCTGCAACAAGGCATCCTATGTTACGGACTTTATTTTTATTTAATTCACTGTCATACTGTGTTAATTTATTGATTTAATAAGTTTTCGGAACTTATAACCCTCCTCCTCCCACCCCCTAACCCATCTTCCCTGTCTCTCTGTGTACACTTGTTTTTTTTGTACCAATTCGGGAGTTATACATTTGGGTTAGATAACACTCTTTCTATGATATCTACTGTGTCCATACATATAGGAGGATTATCTATATATGTTTACAAACATTTATGAATTCAAAAATTGGGGGGTTCGGGTTTTTTTCTGAAATTCTTAATATAAACAACAGCACAACGTGTGCAGTTTCGAGCTAGTACATTTAGATTAGTATCATGCCTGCCTTCGTGGTGTAGTGGTTTTACCGTATCTCTTGTAAAACGAAGGATCAAAACTCTTTTGTCTCTGGGAAAAGGTTTTTGAACCAAGCTGCCTAGCATTGTTGTGTTCCGGGGGCAAAAATTGACCATATCTTCAAATGACAGACCGTACACGGTAAAGCGCTCGCCAAAAACAATCTGTTTCTCATATGTCGCTAGTTTTCCACAATAAACACAAATTACGATTAGAATAGTCTCGCGGTAGGCCCATTTTACTTATCTAATAAGCGTACAACTCACACACCATTCGAAAGTACGTAAACCGAATGATTGTTTATTATTATGCAGATCTGGTGCGACCTCCTCCCAGTGGCAGCGGCTGGAAGCGGCGGCGGAGGCGGCGCGGCGCGACGCGGCAGCGGTGCGCGCGCGGTACGCGACCGCGCAGCACGACGCGGCGCAAGCGCGCGCGAACGCGGCCCACGCGCAGCAGCCCGCCGACGCGGCCGGCGAGCGCGCGCGCCTCCAGCGGGACGCGCTCGGTATGTGCGCACGGGCACCATGTACTAACGTACCGTCGAGATGATGTTCAATCCGCGAAAGGTTCCGTACCATATACGCTTATGAAATTACGTTGTAAGAACTTTTTCGTTTTTATTTGATGCTGTAATATCAATAGATGTACAGATGAAAACAGTTGAAAATTTTCAATTTTCTACCTATCACGTTTCGTTAGAGCTCGCTAACAGATTGACGGAAGGCGGAGTCTCAGTTATAATGTTCCGATTGTCACCCTTTGGATACGGAAACTCTAATAAATGACTAAAACCAGGAATTAAGGGGCGAGGGGTTAGATTATATTAGGTTAAACAAAATATTCTTTCTAATTCCGACGTCGTGCTGTCTAGCGCATATCACCTGAAGATGCCGCGTGAAGTGGCAAACGCGTTGAGAAGGTAATTTAGTCGCAGTATTTGCGATTAAACAAAGCGAAAATTGGCAACACACACACACACACACATATATATATATATATATATA
>DWQX01006876.1:0-10788 GCA_018245475.1 Pharmacophagus antenor | reverse complement strand
CCCCCCCCCCCCCCCGCCCCCCCCCCCCCCCCCCCCCCCGCCCCCGCCCCCCCCCCCCCCCCCCCCCCCCCCCGCCCCCCCCCCCCCCGGTGCTGCCCCAGTGGTAGGTGACCTTGGCGCCCGGCGCGTGGAGGTTGGCTTCGAGTTGCCCTCCGACGACGGCGTCGCCGGTGACCACGACCTTGCTGGCGACTGGATGGGCCGGGTCGTCGACGGTGATGCCTGGAAGGAGCACGTCCCAGGTGGAGGCGCCGTCACTGTCTGTGATGTCGACGACTCCTAGGGGATAGTTTCCATACAGGATCCTGTCGTCCAGATCGAGCAGGTATGCCTGCGTCCACGTACCGTCCCCATTGTCCACCGGGTGCTGGGTCTTCTGCGTCAGGGAGTTTCCCGGGCGAAGGGCGTCGTTAATCCGGAAATGGATGCTTGCGACACCGGTGTCGTCCGCGGCTGTGAAGCTGAGTTCGATTGGGCTTCCAGGCACCCATGCCGCGGGGATGTCGGACGAAAGCAGTGATGGTTGCTGATTGGCCTGCTCGGTCGTTTCCAGGCCGGTCCCAGACGCCTGGGCCGCGGGATGTACTGCTATGGCGATCGCGGCAATGCAAGCGATCGCGGTGTTGACGGCGCGCATGCGCATCGTTCCTGCCTGTCGTGTCCCCCGGCGCGGCGGCAGCCGTCCGTTTTCAGTTGTGTGGGACCCGCGTCGGGGTCGCACGCGGCCGATCATACATCATCCGATGCGGCCCCGGTCACATGCAGGTGTGCGGCTGGGGATGTTACGAGTTTTGTTGCTCCGCCATTTCTCGGGCCACCGGCGAAGCGGATGGATCTGGGGGGCAATGATCGGCCAAGTCCTGAGTGGACGAGTCCGACGTTTGGTGATTCGTCCAGGGCGTATTCCATCCCCGTCGCGAGCAGTGGCTGAGGTTTGAAAGACTGAGTAGTCGCGCCGGACTTTTTGGGGGTCAAAAACGACCGTTTGTCGACGGTTTGTTGTGACCCTCAAAATCAGACGTCGGCGCTGATCACAAACCAAGTACGAAACATGTATGCTCCACTCAAGGGTTTGAACGGATTCTGACCCACCGGGGAGGATCATGGACAGGCCGGAGCGGCTGGAAGGCGTGGAGGAACCGATCCTAGTTCCCGAGGGAGTGGCCTTGGGCTATGCCCGGGTCTCGACGGCGGAGCAGAGCCTGGAGAGCCAGCGGCAACAGCTCATCGCGGCCGGCTGCTACGAGGTGTACGCGGACCTGGGGAAGTCCGGGGCGACGATGACCCGCCCGGAACTAGATGCCTGCCTGCGCGCCCTGCAGCCGGGGAACACGTTGGTGGTGACGAAGCTGGACCGGCTGGGGCGCACCGTGCGCGGCTTGGTCGAGTTGCTGGACTCGCTCAAGGAACGCGGAGTGGCCTTCCGGTCCCTGTCCGAGGGGATCGACACGTCGACGGCCCATGGGCGGTTGCTGTTCAACATCATCGCCTCGGTAGCGGAGATGGAGCGCGAGCTCATCCGCGAACGCACCATGGCGGGCCTGGCGGTTGCCGCCGGGAAGGGCGGTCGGCCCCCGCGCCTGCAACCCCACGACGTGCGCGAGGCCCGCCGGCTGCGGGAGGCGGAGGGGTGGGCGTTGGACCGGATCGCCAAGAAGTTCAAGGTCAGCCGGTCCACGGTGATCCGGGCGCTGCGCCAAGACGGCCTGGCGGGTGCTGGATACGCTGAGGGAAACCCTGCCACCTCACCTAGGGAGTCCCTTGATGGTCCGAGCGCGCAAACGAAACCAGATCGACGGCCAGGTTTCCCTCGATGAGTTCCTCTTTCCAGAACCCGAGGAGGTTCGCAATGAACACGTACGGCAAGTTCGCGCAGGACACGTGGAAGACGCTGGCCCCGGCGCAGTACGCCCTGATCCCGGACCCGGAGGAGTGGTTCACGAAGCTGGGGGAGGAAGCGGAGAACAGCGTGGGGGAGCTGTCGGTGCAGATCGCGGGGCCGGACCCGCAGGGCGAGACGTACCTGGAGAAGGTGGGCCGGTTGAACGCGGCGAAGATGCAGGCCGAGGAGATCGTCCGGGCCGAGATGCTGACCCCGCACGCGGAGGAACAGGAGGAGGACGAGGAGGACGAGCCGAGCACAATGGGCGTCTACCTGGAGTACATGAAGGAAGTGAACCATCTTCACCGGGAAGCGATAGGGGAGCTGAACCGCGAGGAGATGGAGCGCGGCCTGAAGGAGTAGGCGGCGCCGCGGCGGCACCCCGGTTCGTCCCCTCGGACCAGGACACGCTTGCGCCTTCGGGGGCCCGGGCACGGTTCCGGGCCAACCTGGAGGCCCTGCGGACCCTGCGCACACTGCAGGAGGAGTCCCGCCCGGCCACCGGCGAGGAGCGCGGGACGTTGAGCCGGTGGGGCGGCTGGGGAGCGGCGGGATTGGCGGAGGTCTTCGACGAGAACCGCCCCGAATTCGCCGGGGACCGTGCCCAACTGCGCGCACTGCTCTCCGAGACCGAGTACCGGGCGGCGGCCAGGACCTTGATCAACGCCCACTACACGGACCCCGCGATCGCCGCCGCAGTCTGGCAGGCCGTCCAGTCGCTGGGCTTCGAGGGCGGGCAGGTCCTGGAACCCGGATCCGGGGCGGGAACGTTCATCGGCCTGGCTCCGGCCGGCACGGCGATGACCGGGGTGGAGCTGGACTCCGTGACGGCGGGCATCGCCCAGGCCCTCTACCCGCAGGCCACGATCCGCACGGAGTCCTTCGCCGACTCCCGCTTCGGCGGCGGGCGGTTCGACGCGACGGTGGGCAACGTGCCTTTCGCCCGGACGGTCCTGCACGATCCGACCCACAACCAGGGCCGGCACTCGATGCACAACCACTTCATCCTCAAGTCCCTCGCGCTGACCCGGCCCGGCGGAGTGGTGGCGGTGCTGACCTCGTCCTTCACCCTGGACGCGCAGAACCCGGCCGCCCGGCGCGAGATGTTCGAGACCGCGGACCTGCTCGGCGCGGTGCGCCTGCCCAACGGCGCGCACCGCCGGACGGCGGGCACCGACGCGCTGACCGACGTGCTGGTGTTGCGCCGCCGGCTTCCCGGCGAGAAACCGGGGGACCGGTCGTGGTTGGAGTCCAGCCCACTGGGTGACGGGGGCGAGGCGCGGATCAACAACTACTTCGTGCAGCACCCCGACCGGGTGCTGGGAACCCTCGAGGTCGGCAACGGCATGTACGGCAACGCGACCCTGAGCGTGCGGGCCGATGACCTCCAGGCCGTTCCCGCGCGGCTGCGGGAGCAGCTGCAAGGGATCACTGCAACCGCCGTGGCCACCGGCCGCGGGATCGGCCGGGACGAACACGCCGTGGAGGCGCAGGCGGCGGCCCGGATGCCGCAAACCCCGGCCGCCGAGCAGGTCGGACACATCAGCGCCGAGGCGGACGGCACGTTCACCCAGGTCAACTTCGACCGGGTGGCCGAGCCGCTGGAGGTGCCGCGCACGCAGCAAACGGAGCTGCGGGCGCTGCTGGGCCTGCGCGACGGGGCCCGGGCCGTGCTGACGCTGGAGGCCTCCAACGTCGAGGACACCGCGGAACTGGCCGCCGCCCGCGCCCAGCTGGCGGGGGACTACGCCCGGTACGCGGAGCGGTACGGGCCGATCAACCGGTTCAGCGAACGCCGCACAGGACGCACCGACGAGAACGGGCAGGACATCATGGCCCGCACGCAGCCGCGCGTCATGGCGCTGCTGCGCAAGGACCCCTACGGGCCGCTCGTGCCGGCCCTCGAGTACTTCGACGAGGGCACCCAGGCCGCCGTTCCGGCGGCCCTGCTCAAGGAACGACAGGTCCAGCCCCGCAAACCCGTGCGCGGCGTGGACACCCCGGCCGAGGCGCTGGCCGTCACCCTGGACACCAAGGGCGAGGTCGACCTCGCGGAGATCGCCTCCCTACTGGGAACCGACCCGGCCGACGCGCGGGCGGCCCTGGGGGAGATGGTCTACGACGTCCCGGGGGAGCCGGGAGCCATGGAGACGCGGGCAGAATACCTCAGCGGCAACATCCGCGTAAAGCTCGACGCCGCCACCGAGGCCGCCGCGGAGGACCCGCTGTACCGGCGCAACGTGGCAGCGTTGCAGGACGTGTTGCCTCGGCCGTTGGGCGCCGACGAGATCGAGGCGAAGATCGGTTCTGTCTGGATCTCCCCGGACATCCACGCCCAGTTCCTGCGCGAACTGATCCGCGACCCGCGCGCGCACGTGGACCGGGCGTCCGGGGCGAACTGGGACGTGAAGGCCAGCCGGCACTCCTTCCTGGCCCGCAACGACTGGGGCACCGAGAGGATGCCGGCCGGGGACATCTTCAAGAACCTGCTCGAACAGCGCCGCGTCCAGGTCACCGACCAGGACCCGGAGAACCCGGGGGGCAGTCGGCGGATCCTGAACCCGACCGAGACCACGGCGGCGCAGGAAAAGGCCCAACTGATCAAGGACCGGTTCCGCGAATGGGTGTGGGAGGACCCGGCCCGCACGGTCGCGTTGACCGACGAGTACAACCGGCGGTTCAACTCCCTGGTGCTGCGCGACTACACGGTCGAAGGGGAGCGGCTGACCCTGCCTGGCCTGGTCAAGACGTTCTCCCCGCGTCCGCACCAGCGGGCGGCCGTGGCCCGGATGGTGTCCGAACCCTCCGTGGGACTGTTCCACGAGGTCGGGGCGGGCAAGACCGCCGAAATGGTCATGGGCGCCATGGAACTGCGCCGGCTGGGCATGACGAGCAAGCCGGCGGTGGTGGTCCCGAACCACATGCTGGACCAGTTCGCCCGTGAATGGCTGCAGGTCTACCCTCAGGCGCAGATCCTCGCCGCGTCCTCGGCGGACCTGCAGGGCGACAAACGCCGCGAGTTCGTGGCCCGGGCGGCCGCGAACGACTGGGACGCGGTCATCATGACCCGCACGGCGTTCGAACGGATCGGCCTCTCCCCGGAGGCCGAGCAGGACTACATGCTGCGCGAAATCGAGCTGAACCGCCGCGAGCTGGCGGCCGCCGGCGCGCGAGCCGCAGAACGCGGCCAACCGTCACTGACCGTCAAGAAGATGGAGGCGCGGCTCCAAGCCAAGGAAGAGAAGATCAAGGCTCTGCGCGACCGGCCGGTGGATCCGGGCATCACGTTCGAGCAGACCGGGATCGACTACCTGATCGTGGACGAGCTGCACGACTTCAAGAACCTGGCCACCGCGTCGAACATCGCGGACGCGGCCATCGAGGGCTCGAAGCGGGCCGCGGACCTGCACGCGAAGGTGGAGTACCTGCGGCACAAGCACGGGGACCGGGTGATCACCGGGGCGACCGCGACGCCGATCGCCAACAGCGTCACCGAGATGTACGTGATGCAGCGCTACCTGCGCCCCGACCTGCTCGAGGCCGCAGGCATCAACGACTTCGACACGTGGGCCGCCACCTTCGGGGAGGTGGTCTCCGAGATGGAGATGTCGGTCGCCGGCGGGGATAACTTCAAGATGAAGGAGCGTTTCGCCAAGTTCCAGAACGTGCCCGAGCTGCTGAAGATGTTCCACACCTTCGCCGACGTGAAAACCGCCGAAGACCTCCAACTCCCCGTCCCCGACCTGACCGTGCGCGAGGACGGCAAGCGCGCCCCGCGGATGGTCGCGGTCGAGCCCAGCGCCGAGCTGCGGGAGTACATCGGCGACATCGGGGAACGGGCCGAGGCCGTGCAGCAGCGGCTGGTGCACCCGACCGAGGACAACATGCTGAAGATCTCCAGCGACGGCCGCAAGGCCGCCCTGGACATGCGCCTCGTCAGCCCGGAGCTCGAGGTCCTCGGGGCCGAAACAAAGATCGGCGCCGCCGCGGAGCTGATCGCCGGCGTGTACGAGGAGCACAAGGACCGGATCTACGACGACCCGGCCACCGGAGAACCGCACGGAACTCCCGGGGCGCTGCAGATCGTCTTCTGCGACCTCGGCACGCCCTCGGAGAACTGGAACGTGTACGACCAGCTCAAGGAGGACCTGACCGCGCGGGGAGTGCCGGGGGAGAAGGTGCGGTTCATGCACGAGGCGAAGAACGACGCGGAGAAGGGCCGGCTGTTTGCCGCCTGCCGCAGCGGGGACGTCGCCGTGCTCGTCGGCTCGACGCAGAAGATGGGGGTGGGAACCAACATCCAGGCCCGGGCCGTGCACCTGGTGGACATGGACGCCCCGTGGCGGCCGGCCGACGTCGCACAGCGCCATGGGCGCATCATCCGCCAGGGCAACCAGAACGCGGAGGTGGCGATCTCCCAGGTGGTCACCAAGGGATCGTTCGACACGTTCATGTGGCAGACCCTGGAACGCAAGTCCCGGTTCATCGACCAGATCATGCGCGGGAAACTGGACGTGCGGGAGATCGAGGACGTCGGGGAGAACACGCTCTCCTTCGCCGAGGTGAAGGCCATTTCCAGCGGCAACCCGCTGATCCTGGAGAAGTCCAAGGCGGACCAGGAACTCTCCCGCTTGGAACGGCTAAGCCGGGCCTGGCACCGCAACCAGTCCTCGCTGGTGCACCGCAAGGAAGGTGCCGAGACCAAGGGCAGGACCCTGGTCGAAGGCCTGCCCCGGTTGCGGGCCGCCGCCGAACGCACCACCGGCGAGGTCGGCGGCGAATCCTTCGCCATGACCGTCGCCGGACAACGCCACGAGAAACGCACCGAAGCGGCCGAAGCCCTCGGAGCATGGATGAGGGAGAACACCTCGTTCCGGCCCCCGCTGAACTCCAGCCGCGAACTCGGGGTCGCCGCGACGATCGCCGGCCACGAGGTCCGGGTGGTCGAAGGCATGGCCATCACTTCGGACATCCAGGCCTCGCCGGTCGAGTTCCACATTGACGACGCCCCCGGCATCTACATCGAGGTCGCCCGAAACGCCGCCCTCAACCCAACCGTCGGTCTGGTCCAGCGGCTGGAAAACCAGATCCTGCGCCTGCCCGAAGCCGTGCTCAAGCACGAACAGCGCATCGAGGAAGCGCGCCAGGAGTACCGGGACGCGGCCGCCGCGCTGCGGGAACCGTTCAAGCACGAAGCAGCGCTCCTGGAAGCCCGCCGGGAAGTGGAGCGGATCGGCCGGGCCATGGCCGGCGAGGACGAGCCCCAACCGATGCTCGATCCCGAGATGCAGAGCCTCCAGAAAATCATGCGGTCACACTTCCCCACTCCAGCCGGGCGAGCCCCCGGCCCTTCCACTGCAGCCGACCGCGATCATTCCCGCGTCCCGGCCGCACCCGGCCAGGAACGAACCCCGGAAATCGAACGCGAGTGACCCATAGTCCGGCTGATGGACTTCTCAAATCGCTGGATCTGACAGAGTCACAGACTCTGTCAGATCCAGCGAGACAGATGGCTGCCCCTCGGCGAGGAGTCGGCCCAATTTCTACACGGCGTGCTTCCTGCTGCAGCGCAGGAAGGTAGTTGGCGCGGGACAGGCAGCCGGGTCCCAGTGGACCCGGCTGCCTCGGCTCACCCGTGAAACGGATTCACGTCTCGCCCCGTGTGGACCCTCGTATGAGGACGGCCCGGCCCCTTCCTGTCCACGTCGCGCTACATGTTCCCGGGCGGTCCAACGATCTAAGTGCTTTGTTGTGATGCGGAGCGATTGCCCGTGGCACACCCGTCACAGACGGGCGAGAGATCTGCGCGTGTGTCCCGGTCCATCTCGAGTGCGACGTAGGAACGGTTGCAGGCGTGGCATTCGATCCACGTCCGTTCGGGATCCTCCACCTCGTCTCGAGGGTCCAGCCTGCCTGCTGCTGCGGGGGCAGGCGATAGCTTCACGACCAGTGCGTATATCCCGACGGCAAGAACGAGTGCCACCAGGGCAGGAACAGCCTTGAGTGCTGGGGGTACACCCGGGACCTCGGCCACAATAATGCCGGCTCCAGCGGAAACTACCCAGACCGCCAGCCCCCACGTGACTGCGGGAAGCCGTTGTGCCCGGAATTCAGGGCCCCGCGGGCGGTCCTCGGGAACCAGGGCATAGTGCGTGAAGGCGATGGACGCCCAGCTGACCAGGAAAACGCCCTGCCAGGTCAGCGCTCTTTGAAGATAGGCGAAGACGTCGGTGAGCATCAGGAGGAACACGAGCACGGCGATAAGCACCACCCACACCGAGCGGTGGACGCGCCGGCCAGTAAGGCCGGTCCAGATACGGTCCCAGTTGGTCGAGGCCTGGTAGTAGTTCAGGGAGTTGATCCGAGTCTGCGACACCGCGATGAGAAGGAGCCCGAGAACACCAGAGGCTCCAAGGATGGCAACCACGACACCGGTTTCAGCCGCGGGTTCTGAAGGCACCACCGAGCGTACGAGGAAGATGCCGGCCAAGCCGTTCACTAGGAAGAGTCCAAAGTAGAACACCGGACCGAATGCCACGGTGGCATGGAATTTCTCGTCCTCCACCCGTCCGAAGCGGGCAAAGTCCTGCGTTGTCGGGAGCAGCAACCAGATGCCCATGTAGAGGACGAAGCCCAGCAGCCAGCCCGGATATGCGCGGCCCTCTGTCGGCACCACGCCTTCGAAACTCAGCCAGTCGCTGCCGGGGAAGTTCACCGCGGTCATCACCAGAATCACAACTAGCCCGACGCCGTAGAAGGGCAGAAGAATGCCGTTGAGCCGGGCCATCCAGGTTTGCACGCCACCGAGCATCAGCGGGAGCATGGCGACGACGACGATCGCATACCAGACCCTAATGTCCCAATCCGGGGTGTAGTACTGGAAGGCGACGGCCAGCGTGCTGCTTTCGAACACCGCATAGTAGGTGGTATTAGCCGCCACGAGCAGCGCAGTCAGGAAGGCTCCCACTGTGCCGAACATGCGCCGCGTGACCATGGTACTGTTCAGGCCGCTATGGATTCCCCAACGGGTGAAGAACCGGCCCATGAGCGAATACGCCACGACACTGAGGACGATGGCTATGATCGCGTTAACGCTGCCATAGAGGCCGGCGACGAGGGCGCCATAGAACAGCCACACCATGGCGCTGAGGAGGGACCAAAAGGACATGGTCAGTTGCCAGCGTCCCAGGCGCGCGGACACCGGAACGACGTGGCTGCTGTAGTCGTTTGCCATTTGCTCGGCTACGACCTTTGGATCGTCGGTAGCCCGGGTCTTCAGAACGGGAAGCCGGGTCTCAGGTAGAGCAGACATCTTTTTCTCCTGAACAAGAGTGGATGAAAGCGAATGAGTTTGTGCATGGGTGGGGCTGCTCGTCGACAGGTCAGCCGGTGGGCGCGCGACAGAGCGTCTGGCCGGAAGTGTTGGCCGCTATTAAGACAAGGAGAGGTGGCCCAAGGATGGGGGCCCGTAGTCCTCGGGATGAGGACGTGAAAGCTGCGGCGGAGTTTCCGGAGCCACTCGGTGCTTCCGCTAGTACTGGGTGCCGGTGCGGGTGAGCTTCTCGATCATGGCGTGGACACCCACCACGTTGTTGACCATCTGGGTGACGCGGACGTCGGCGGCGATCGAGCAGAGGCTGTAGGCCTCTTCAGCCGACAGGCCTTCCTCGACTAGCCAGTCCACCAAGTCATCCACGGCGTCGTGGGCCGCGTCCTCGAGTGTTTCGCCGAATCCGGTGGAGATGAAGTGGGTCGCAGATTCGGCGCGGGGGGTGCGCAACCCTGCAGCTCGCTGCAGCGTGAACCGCAAACGCACGTAGTCCATGCCCGTTTCGATGGCGGTCTGGTTCACTTCCCCGTCGCCTTGCACCGCGTGGCCGTCGCCACAGTAGAATCCTGCTCCTTCGCGGAACACCGGCAGTTTGAGCGTTGTACCTGCCACCAGTTCCGAGAGGTCCATATTTCCCCCGAACACCCCCGGTTCGACGGTGCTGCGCGGTCCGTCCTGGTCCGGGGCGACGCCCATGATGCCCAGAAAGGGCTTCAGCGGGACGGTGACGCCGGCAATGGTGGTGCTCATCGAGACGCGGTCCAACTCGAAGTGTCTGATCATCCCGTCGGGAAAACGGTCCCGGAGAACGCCGCGTCCCCGCGGATGTGCGACTACCAGGTTGAAACCGTGGGCGGCCGGCAGCAGTTCCAGCACCTCCACCAGCAGCGCGTCACCGACCTTCGCGCCGCGGATGTGGATGGGGCCCGTGACCGAGTGTGGCCCCAGGGCGTCCGGAAAGCCCTCGCGAATCCGCGGAAAGTCGGACATTGCCGTCTCCCGCGTCACTTGGTTACCCCAGTGCCCCCAGGTGGAGAGCGTCACCTCGTCACCCGGGTCGATGGTGAGGACCGGCGGAGCCGCCGCGTCGATGACGCCCACTCGGACCGTGTCCGGTCCGGCGGGCAGTTCATGGACGCGGCGCTCCTGCGACACCTGGGTCACCCGTCGCTGCCTTGGCTCGGGCTGGCCGGGGACGGTTCCTGCCGAATAGAGGCCAGCAGGTGTTGGACCGCGCTGGTGGCGCCCGACTTGTTGTTGCTGAACAGGATCCGCGCAAACTGTGCTCCCAAGTAGGGATGGAAGCCCATGTCGTAGAGGGCCCGGAAGTCCCGGCGTTCGATGGCGGTCCGCTCGGCATCCGTCAGCGGGTAGCGGTCGAGGACTGCTGCCTGGTCTGCTTCGAACTCCTCCCGGAGCTCGGCGCTCCACTTCAAGTCCTGCACCAGGTCGTGGGAAACCAGCGCCAGGTTGATGTTCTCCAAACTCATGTCGTGTGTCCTTTCTAGCCCGTGACCAGTGCCGATTCCATGTCCCAGCTGACGGCACCGATGCCGCAACGCCACTGGTCCCACGC
>DWQX01006875.1:0-10789 GCA_018245475.1 Pharmacophagus antenor | reverse complement strand
CAACAAACTCAAACACGCTGTCTTTAACCATTCCCAAAGATCTTTAAACAGTCTCATTAGACCAATATTATCATTAACTGCAGTCTTGCTATTCGAATCAGTTATATGTTCCATACACGAATCTTTATTTATTTTTTTATGTTTATTAGTTCATGAACAAAAAATATACATTATGTATTAAAGGATTATTAAGGGCACATTATTGCTTTAAAGGGTTTTACCATTAAATTACATAACAACAGTCTGAAAAAAAAAATAATAATAACATTCGTTATGTTGATGACGTTATAACTTTATTAACAGGAACAAAGGGCCGATAAAGTAAGGTAAATTCATTAGATAATAAAATGTGTACAATGTTACATTCCGAAAATGGCCGATTACTTACGTAAAATACGAAATTTTTCGGATTCGCTCAAAGTAGTGCATGTTATATAGATAACAAGATCTTATTTATTATCAATTAAGCAAAATATTCGTATGTTTACATGTTAAACACCTTAAACGCATGAAGTATTGTAATTAAATTTTCATTCATATTTAACGTCACGCTTGATGCTGTAAAATTCTTCGACAAAAACACACATTGATTTTATTATTTTGAGCTATTTAATCATTTATTTTTTTCATGTGTTTTACTATTTCTTTTTATTGATTATATTTTGCTAATAATGCTGTGCTAATTTGTAATTGGAGTGATGCATATTCCAAGTTAGTGTAAATGTATTTAATATAGTGTATTGTGTTACTCTGTTGATTGGCCCAATGAATAAATAAATAAATAAATTAACAAGTATATTATTTGTATTTAAATCACATTTAATAATCATTTATTTTAAAACTCATTAGAAATATTGATAATATATTCTTTTACTCCTTCTGAAATGTTATTTTCTTATTTATTACATGTTAAAATAGAATACATTTTTAACTGCCAAATAGTAATAATTTCGTAGGGTTAAAACCTTAGCATATCAGATAAAGTTCAAAGTATCCAGATATATATAATTCGGTAATCGTCTGATGCTGCTTTGGAAAGTGTGTAATACAATAATCGACGAATCGATTAAAGATTTCACGGAAATTTAACGCAAAGCGAATTACAATTATTATTTGTATATTTAACATTTTTTTTTCTTGACCTTAAATTTTTTTATGTTACGCCCCGGTGCCGTTACTCCGGCATAACCAGTGAAACGTGTTTTATTTTTTATCCACGTAAAAATAAATGACTCTGGGTGTAAACATTTGAATAAGTTTATTTATTAAATTAATTATTAGAATATTTACTGGTATTAAAATAATAATGACACAAAAGAGGTACTAAGGTATAATGAACATCACTAGCGAGCAATCGACAAGTTGGTAATGTAGCGTCACTACTTCTCAGGGGTGTGTCCGTACCTCGGGCCCTCAGCATTGTTTTGTCCGTCTGTCTGTCGGATGCCGACGTGCATGTGAACACGCATTTCTATATGTATACACATACATAATTTTTACTCATCCCAATGCATGGGAAACCTGCTTAAGAAAATTTTTAAATAAAAAATACTTTTAAATGAACGAATATAAAAAAAAATATGATTACTATATAAATATGACACTTTGCAAAATATAATATATGATACTATGATGAGAATATTTCAATTACATTTAGCGTAAAAAGAAATATGTTGTAGACAAAAAGTTGTTTTAAATAAAGAACGTAATAAATTAAATTTAAAGAATTCGTTCGAAATTCGAACTTCTTTTGCCCGCCAAGCGTGAGTACCGATTCCGCGCGATATGCAAAATTGTTTGCTAACCCGCGCTCGTTTATCAACCACTCGCCAACACAATAATGCAGCCTTTATGGCTCTTATTACCCCTGTTATAGCACCGTGATAACTGATTTCGTGTGCAAAATCTGTTTGCGGAATTCGATCTGTGTAATGCACACCGCACACTCGCAGACTGTGCTAGTGTGAAACGATTCGCTTTCCGTATTACATTTATTAACTTGTCAATTGTTTTTAACAATAACTGAATCATGAGTTTAGATTAATTAATTAAAACTACCAATATTTTTAATTAAATATGTTCTGAGTAGAGATTATGGACTTGTTTTAATTACACTACAATGAATAATTTGTCGTTAAAGTAAACGTGAAATAAGCAGATCAAATTTTATTAGACACTTTTTTTATTTAACATTTAATAACATTTGCCAGGTATATTTTTATTGATCACTTAAATTATCGTATATTAGTTAATGGGTCCACAATAACCTCTTACGATATTAACCATATAATAATACAGTTTCATATGAAATAGGTTTATAATGACAATATTGAACTATCATTCCAACTCACTGCAGATTTACATTGACAAAAAGATGAAATCAAGAATAACACGAATAAGGGACGAAATAGGAAGCTTTGCGCTCTTTCCAAAGATGTTTAGAGATATCATACAATCATTAAAAACTGTGGCTAATCAAAAGATGTTTTTAAAGGAATTATTAGTACAGTTTTTCATAGACAAAACTTTTTTATTAGTACTGAGTCACAAATGATGCAATGATAACTGCCTGAAGAGCGTCATTTATTTTATCATATCGACAAGCGGTGCTCAGATGACGTAAGCGCACCACCAAAATGCCGGGTGTCGGGCTGTTGGTCTTGCGGCGATCCGATGTAGCGATATTAAAGCAGTAATTACAAGTTACCACTAACTATTATCAAGTAGCGAGCGGCTTTCATATATTTCACAAAATGGATGGCGGGCCTCCACGGGGTATCCAATGGCTCGAATATTTATTTTATAGATTTATTGCATCGTTTTGTGTTCGTTGATTTATTAAGAGGGGTGTTAGTGTTGGCCGAAATATGTGTTGTTGCTCACGAGTTTCAATTTCGAATAAGCACCGAAACGTCATTCTATCTGGCGCGAAATAATATGAATTCCATTTTCACGTTGTACAATTTGAGAAATAGATTTTTTGCGAGACGTTAGTAATAAATTTTAATTATAAGTTAATAAAATGTATTTTTTTTTATTTGTCCATATGTTTTTTAATTTTTCGAATAATCTCTATTTAACATTTATGTATCGTAATGCGACAGATCTGAAGTTTAAATTTGGAATGTAAAATTTAAAATTTATGCACGCTCTCCAATAATTAAACTTGTAAATTATTTAATAGATTTTCTTTAACAATTTGCAACTAATTTACCGTCACGACTTCGTAATTCTTTTTTTAAGGCGTCCGCAAATGAATTCAGCACGGATACAATTTTTCATTTTAATGCCGGCCATACATTCTCGTGTTTCTGTAGTGCTAGCAATGAATTATAACGCTACTATTAACATTTTTAGCGCATTTAGCGCCATTTTAAAACTTTTTGAACAATGAAGACGTTTACGATCGTAAGCCGACTCTATACAATGGAACGGTGTATTCAGTTTATTTTTTTTAATATTAAAAAAAACTTGTTAACATGGCGAAATTAAGTTGTTAATGATATAAGTATAATTATAGATGGTATATAGTTATGTGTGACTGTTTGGAATATGTAAATAACTTATGAGGAACTTTACATATTTTTAAATTTTTTGTCTATTGGATCTCGCATAATTATAGGTAATTATTTAATCGTTTTGATACAAAATTGAGAAAACACACAATACACTATATTACCGAACTTGAATGGCTTAGTTTATATGGATTTGTTTTTTTTTTAACGGAATAAAAAGGGGAAAATGTAAAGGAAAAGCAATTTTCTTCACTTTTCAACAATTGTAGATATTGTATATTATAGGTAGATTGTTCTTAATTACGGATTATTTTAAGCAAGTCTGTGACGTTTACACAGGAATTATAAAAACATTTTTAAACATTTCTACCATGTCCCGTTTTAAAGTTTTTCACCAGTTTTAGATCAGTTTTTTTTATCAATTTTAAATGTATACGTAATATTTTGTTGCAGAGAAATGTGGACTCTCAGATGACCCTGGTCTCAGGGTTAATGGGAAAGGTAAAAAGATGCGAAAACCAAGGACCATTTACTCCAGTCTCCAGTTACAGCAGCTAAATAGAAGGTTTCAAAGGACCCAGTACCTCGCATTGCCCGAAAGGGCGGAGCTAGCGGCGAGTTTAGGCTTAACTCAGACGCAGGTAAGTTGTTTTCCCTTTAACTTAACTAGTTTTAACGTAACTTGGAACTTATGGCAGTCGTCTTAAACTTTTTAATAAAACAAAAAAATGCTTTAGTAAACTTTTTTAATCGCAAAAACTGTGACTAAATCACTATCTTAATGCGTTTCGCCACTACACGTGGCTTCTTCAGATGACTTGCGACTTCGAATGCGGTTCAATTACTTACGATAAAAAAAAAAACCAAAAATAGCATTTTTTTTATATCATATGCTATAAATTATGATTAACTTTTTAACAAATTTTCGGTGCAGATGAATAAATCAATGTCTAATGATCTACATTTCATTAAAATATGTACGTTCAAATAATACTATGTAAAACACATCAATATTTTACAACCCTATGCGTAGTAAAATAACAAAGGAGACATTACTCAAGTTCTCTTCAAACTTTGATTTTTTAGATATATTTGTGAAAAAGTATTATTATTATAAATATTATCTAATATGGCAACATTAGGTATCTTAGGCCGCTTAGTTTTTTTTTTTAATTAAAAAAACGGTACGGTGCTGACGATTATCCCCGCATAGTAATTATGTCACTAGACTGGTAATTAACTGCCGAGTGCGTACGTTCACTTACATTTTTTTCTTTGCCACCTATTTGTATAAGCGTGCAAATGAAATCGGACTTTAAATTAATAGTCGTAGAATAAAAAATAACGCAAATACATTCATACCGGCAGTGGATTGTAAAACGTATTATTAAAAGACATTTTCTTTAATTTCTGTCAAACACACATCGCTTTAGAATTGTAATTATTTTAAGTTCAGATTTTTTAATCTAAGAATACGTTTTGTGCCTATTTTAAGTAAAATAACGTTATACCAGAGAAATCTTTTTGTTATTTAAAAATATGTAATGTACTTTGAAAATTGAACGGTTCGTTGAGAACAGTCATTAAATATTTATCAACTTCATCGATTTTTCAACATTATAAGTTTCTTTGGCTATGTTAAAATTCTAATAACAGAACGAAAACTTTGGTTTTAATATATCTTTTTAAGGATGGTATTACTCACACAACAATAATTTGATTTTTGACACTACAAAACTTTTTTTTATCAATTACACCGTTGCCTATTACAGTAGTTTTAAACGTCACACCGCCGCCTCTTCAATTGCGAAGAAAAAAAATAAGAAAGTGACATTACGGCGGCCATTTTCATTTCCCGCCATCGGTTCCCGGCGGCCGCGGATAACAGCGCACAAACTATCGCCCGATTGGATTCGTTCGTAACAGATTGATTCGTCATGTGTCGCCGTGTAGAATGAATAATCGTTATCACATACGTTCCGACGGCCGGTCTGCGAGACGGTGGGAGCGCAGACAGCACAACCCGTTGATCGTTGTACCACGTAAACGCTTCAATGATTTCTCCACGTCTATAATATTCTAAACGTTTTGACATTTCGCACATATTATTTGTTTTTAGTCCATTCGACCCGTATAGAGAACAGGTTAAGATCTTTGACCATGCAACCTAGGCAGAGATTCTAAGTAAACAAATTCAGTGCTAAAATATATGTAATAAATATAATTAAATTTAATAACATGTACTAGAATATACTTTATATGTCAAAATTTTTATTTTTTATTGACAGTTTCATGTTTTTTATTACGTCTGCCGAGCATAGAGTTTAGTACATAAAATCTTATAATTACCACATAAAATTTAGGGAATAGCGAAAATAAAATAATAACTGAGATTTGATAAAGAACGTATGAAAAAACTTAAATAAATATAATATATGAGCAGTCATTAAAAATAAAAATACGAAATGTTTTATATATTACCCTTAAAGTTTTTATTTCTTACAATGTAATTTTTCTGTCCTGTCTATTCATTCATACAGCTGTTCGTCGGTAACGGGATAAAAAGTAATCCCGAGTTAATTTTATTATAATTTAATATTTCTCAGTTATTGTCTGTACGCCGCACTTTGAAGGGCCCGCGTCGATGTTTCATAGTGTTGTTCCCATTTTAAATATCGATGTTTTTTCTTGAAAAACAATACATATTAAAAATTAACATATAGCTAACATTGAAATTCTTTTATTTCATAATTTTAAACTCGAAGATATTTTAGTTATTTATAACGTAACACCACCTTTTACACTTTAGGCAATCACTAAATAAATGATCGAACCCGCTGAGAGAATCGGAGGCTACTAAATTCCATAATATATAACTGCTGAGATAGTAGAGACAGATTTTAGGTTTAAAGACCTATCAAGATTTATTTTTTATTTATTTATTTACCAACAACAATTAATATACATTTTTACAGACGAATGTCAATTGTTATGTTGTAAAAAACAATTAATAAATCAAAATTATTTATTATTGTAAGTAGATGAATTCGTATCACCATAACCCAAGTCAAAAAAATAATAAATAAAAGGAGGCTTAAATTACTAGTAGCTCGACTTACACCTATATTAATGCTTTTCGTGTCGTATAATATCTAATAAAATTAAATAATTCGATGTAAGCATTCCAAATACCACTATCGAAAGAACATCCGCTTCACTATTACAATCTTACATTTCTATGGGTTGATTCGATTTCGTATTAAAAGGAAAAAAAATGGAACAGAGCGACTGTGACCCTCTCTTTCTCACATTCTATGACGATGTAATCATTCCTTTATGGGGAGCTTAATTAAACAGGTGCATTAGTAAAAGTAAAACCTTTCTTATTCTATCCATCATAAGGTTTTTGTGGAAGCCATTTAAATGTGGCGTACGAGTAAGTTTTTTTTCTATTGACAATAAATCTTGACATTTGTCTCTAGGTGCCGTTTACGACCTATTGTTTCTTCGTGCACCAGAGTTGCAGTTCTCAGGGTGTACTTTGTTTTTTTTTTTTACATTTTTTCTGTTGTGCAATAATTAACGGATTAAGCATATAAGGTCAAATGCATTACAAAGCTTGCATGCTTGATTGAGGCTTGGATAATGCGATTACGTGTGCCCACGGTTACACATGTTCTGACATTATTTAGCAAAACACATAATTATGATGTATGACGAAACTTTTACTTCTCTCACGGGGTTTTGCTGAACGTCTATGAGAATATCTTTCTAGGAATCGCGATTTTAAGGTCACCGAATGTACGAGTATAGACGAACAAGTGTGACAGACATCAATCAATACGTAAACAATGTTGCCAATGTTATTTATTGATACAAAAAAAAAATTATCCGTGAATTGACGAAAAGATAATTATTAAAGTCGATAATTGATTATGCAAGGTTTTTTTTCAAGTTTTTACGTTTCGCAATATTGTAGAAATTCCTGGAAAAAAATGTTGTATTTTAATAAAATAACTACAGTAATATATTTATTTAAAGTTAAATGTAACACGAAAGTATTTCATTATTGAAAAAAAAGAGATAATGATATTAATCAGGTAGCGTACATAAACACGAGTTTTCAGTGAGCATGAAAATGAGAAAGCGCTCATAGAGAAAATATGCAATTTTCAAACATTTGCTAACTTAGGAAAAGTTACTGTCATATATACATTTTATATTTACTTTGATTATATCAATACCGCAGTAAAAAAAACAGTGCACAGATTATAACTGTTCCGTCTTAGAAAAATAAAAAGGCGCGAATCAAAAGGGCGACCGCACAGTACAATCGAACAGTGAAGCGTTACAAAAAATCCCATTTGTGATCATCGGTAACGTCATGTCAGAACGAAATGATGATGGATGGTCGTCACAAAGAGCGACTACCGTGGGTTAATTCGAATTACAACACGAATGAGGCGCTGTGACGAATGTCCAAAGTGTAGCTACGTACCACCTTACTACGTCGGCCGCCATCTTTGGAAATTTTCGAAAACTTTCGCGCGCTTTTTGTTTCAACTGATCGCGATACGAACGGCACTGTCAGTTACGTTTGTGACATAAAAAAATTATAACCTTTAATTAGTTATGAATAAAGAAATTTAGCAAAAGAAACAAGAAAAATTTCGTTATTATTTTTTAAATGTTACCCAGAACTGTTTTAATGAGACGATATTACGTAATACTATATTAGATACGCTACTGTGTCAGTGTTTTTAGTTATGGGATTTTCGGATTTAAAATTATGTGGATAAATGGAGAGTATATAGATGGTTTAGATGCATCCATTACATTATATAGCGAGTAACTGAACCAATGACGTAGTGAGTGACATAAAGTGCACTGTCATCAGTTCAAATGTTAGTAAAGATGACTTTCGAATTTCGAGATCACGGCTGCGATTGGCTGTCAAACATCAACCGTCGACCAATGGCCGCTCGTCAAATGTCATGACTCTGCGGTTTCAGTACAATTGCTTTTTAAAAAAAAAACATCAGTATAGAAAAAAATATCGGCTTCCGTTAAAGTGGCGCGGCTGCTGTCTTTTTGTTAGGCTCTGATTGAGGCCTCGTCGGGCCTTTGTGACTCACTGACGTCTTAAAAAGATACTGTTGTACATTTTAAAATGACCATACGCTGACATTCATCTTATCGTTTGTCTTTAGTAGGAGTGTAAGCAGTCGGTAAGAATTAATCGAGATTTTACAGAATTAAAGGGCCTGAGTAATGATGCATCGTTTAAACGATTTTAAAAAGGCAATATAATATCTTTGACTCATAAATCCGTAGTTAATTCGAATGTATTTTAATGGCATAAAGGCATTGTTATCCTAACCACGTAGTAAATGTATATATTGGATCAAAACTTAGTGATAGTAATATACACAGTAACTTTGGTATTGATAACCTAAAATATGACTGTCATTAAAGAATACTCGTTATAAAAAATATTTATAACCATTACCAGTATAACCCTTAGCAGCAAATACCTTGTGGGAAGGGCCACCGCCATCAAATAAAACAAAACGAAACGAAACTAAATTGAAAAATTGTTTTCAATTGTAAACAATTAACTTCGATTAAGAGACATCGTTACGTTCTATTTTTATTGTTTTAGGTAAAACTATTTGTTGTGTACTCTAAGCCCGGTTTTCTATTTTTTTTTAATTAACTTCCCCCCGGAATTGTTGAAATTGGAAACCAATTCCTCCGCGATAGAAATTTGTAAGAATAAACCTCACTATCTAATTGATAGAGTCCAGTTTCAGTATTTTTTTAGTATAGTAGTAGAGCGCTGTAGCTAGTTAACTTACTGCGGTAACGAGATTTAGCATCTTAAACTCATGTGAGCTTAATGCCGTTTAGTGACGTCATAGCTAACGTCATATTGTTATGGGCAGCTTATCATTTTCCATTATATTAACTTCCACCTTGTCTCATAGCTATTTTATCGGTGATGGTCTAACACTTGCCCTTGATTTCACCAGATGTTAAGTGATAATAAACCCGTAGATAGTGAAGATAGTGAAGCGTGTGCGCCCAGAATACTTCTGGCTCTCATATGTATCACTGCCGGAAGATTGCTATGCTGTTATGGCGACAGAGCATGCCTAAATACCTAAATTAGACATTCTTCCAATACTAATGTTTCAATTTCAGTTTACGTCTGTGCTTTAGTACAGAAAAGCCGGGCTTTTCGGCTTGTATGACACTACCGCTACTGCCACCAAGCTAATTTTAAAAAACTCTACCACTATCCGAACTCTGCCTGTGGCCCGAGTACCCGCCACGGAATGAGTAAAACAAAGCATTATTAAAATATATTCCGTTTCATCCTTCCAGGAATAAAGTTAATGGGAAGGATTTTTTTTCCATCAACACCGTTGTTCGTTAAAGAAAAATGTGTGTTTTATGAATTAAAATAGTTTCTATTATTTTAATACTGCGTAAAGAGCAGTGCGGCGTGCGTCGTATCATTTGCACAGTCACCCAGGGCACCCGGTGTGGTATTTATAAGATTTCATTACGATTACGCACAACGTCCGGAGCGAATGAATATGATGAATAAATAATGAATAGTTCTTTGCGAATAATATGTAACGCCCGCGTGATGCGAAACTCAACGCCGGTAGCGCTTCGCGAGCGAGATGCGTGCGGTAATGTCGCCGAGAGAATCGCTTGTTTGTGTACACGTAACGTGCACATGAGCTTAACATATATATCAGTGCAATAATATATGTAAAATAACCGAACCGTTATACACGTGAGAGCTAGAAATGTTTTGGGCGAACAAGCTTCACCACCTACGGCCACATTGTCATGAAATCGAGGCCAATTGAAAGCCAATAACCAGTGTAAAATGCATAATCGTATTTATTAATCATTCCACAGGAAGAAATTGATAGACAAAAGTCTTCGTTAATAAAAAAAGAAGTTTTATTGTAATATATATTCTAAACTACTTGTTTATGATATATTTAGCAGCTAACATCATATAAATCATATAAATCGATTAAAATCTATTCAATATCTTCGTTCTATTGTAATCTATATAATAGTTATCAATCGCTTGAGGTGATCAAGTATTAAAGTTTTATTTCTTCTCTTATTATAAAGTAAATGGGAATTTATTATAAATCACAATAGAAATATGTAAGCTACTCGATATAAAGCGAGCAAAGTTCCATTTTACGATGTTTAAATCATTACAGAGGGTTTGTTGGTTTTTT
>DWQX01006874.1:0-10789 GCA_018245475.1 Pharmacophagus antenor | reverse complement strand
TCGGGTGGCACACGCTTCCTCGGGCCCCGAAACAAGACCGCCTCGGTCTTGCTCAGGGCCACGTGGAGGCCGAGACGAGAGAACCGGTCCGCGACCATTGTCCCCCAAGACGTTACTACCTAAAGTAACTACAATTTACATTTTTTTGCTCATTTTATAATTCCGCTTTAGTCCATTAATAAATATTTTTAGTATATTTTAATTGTTAAAATACTAATTAATAAAATAACTAATCTTTTAGACGCGAACATCTATTTTTGCTTAGGATATAATTGATAACAATAGCTTACATTAATAAAACTTCGTATGTCTCAATTGTGATAATGCACAAAATAATTAGTCAATTTTCGCTTTAAGTATAAAATACTAATAATACTATTTAAAAAAGACGGTCACATTAAATACAACAAAAGTAACTTCCGTTTATCCCACAAATAAAAATCAAATTAATGTATATTTCATTAATAAAGCATTTGTTGTAAAGATTTATTTAACATTTAAAATAATTTATACAGAAGCTTACTTGGCACTTAATAACACAGCGCAGATAAATAAATCAACATTTCAGCGTTTCAATTTTCATAATTCACACATTATCAAGTTATTCGCCCGTGAATAAAGAAAAATCCAATTTCCTTTTGCTTGCATTATATGAAAGGGACTAAAGATTTTCGTTTCTAAGGTCGAATTCATAGTGACATTATTAAAGTAAAAAAAAAATCAATTATTAGGCCGTTGATAATAATAACAATACTAATGAGGTCTCAATAATGGCTACATAGTCCTAACAGGAATTATTTAAAGCATTTTTTTTTTGCCTACAATACTCAAAGAAACATTATTATTACTTGGTATAGCATTTACTTGGTTTAACCTGTCCCGCCATAGAGGTTATAACTGCTACTTGTCAGTTGGCAGTACCTATTTAAACGTGACAACAGTCCACACCGGTTTAGACCTGCGCTTTGTACAAACTCAGAAATTGTCCCGGTATTTAGTACCGTCATACTAGTGCTTTTAATAAAAATGTTGATCTTCAATAGTATATCGTTTAACTTGTTTTAATTTAATTTTAAAATATCACAGAGAGCAGAGTAAAAAGCAAACAATGACTAGTTTACCCTGAATACGGAGTTAGAATCTTGTTATAAAATTTACGAAATATGTAGAATTTAAGAGCGTACTTAGCTGGTTAATCGCCGACAGTGTGACAGTAAATAAAATACATAACATTTTGCTTGCGTAATACAAAGTTCAATATAAATATAACGTCGTTTCTTAGTAAGACCTTAGTTTTACAAAGGTGTTTCGGAAATGAGCGGTTGCGCTAGAGCTGCGATAACAATGGGATAATAAATTATGATTGATGCGTGCCCAACCTCCCGCTCAAAATATGGCACAAATGTAATTATGTAATGTGTTCATCCAGTACGTGTGAACTTGTTTTAGGTTTTTATTATTACTTAAAAAAATTATCTAGTACGAAATCCGTTGCCGGAGACGTTAGCATTTCAGCGCGTTTTTCAAGTAGTTGTATAAGAAACTTCGATTTGAAGTGTGTGGTAACTAGGACATTTGGTTTACTACAATGGTTTACCTGTAATTTTACAGAGGTGCTGGGTTTGTTTTCGGGTCCATATGAATAGCTAGCTACCATGCTTAATATAAATTCGCCGCCATAACAGCATTGCTTTGTTCCGATATTATTACAGGTGGGAGCCAGAGTGTACTGGGAGAACACGCTTTACCATCAACGGCCTCATTGTCTCTTAACATCAATTTTTAATTGAGACAAGCAATCGAAGACTTTTAATCTTATGCGTTAAAGAAACTTTAAAATATTTATAATACAATGAATTCTATACTATACTAGGTTAAAAAGTTTCTATTGAAATAATGTACGTATAAAATAATAAAATCTTTCGATAAAACATAAGTTGTAGAAATAGAAGACCTTTAAGGCATGTACGCTTCGAATAATATTAAAAGAATCAGTGACCGAACGGTACCGGAGAGATGACAGATAAAGACAAGCAAACACTGCATGGTCCCTAAGCGATGTGAAAATAATACCCTTTGCATTCTTATTTACCAAGGTATTATTATAACGCTGTACTGTATCAGGGATCGTTTTAAAGAATTGTTACTACATTATTAAAGACGTAAATTACTTTTTAGACTTAAATTTTCATCGGCTGTGTTTATACCGCAACATTCTTGTTTATTACAGTCACGATATTAATATTTGCTACTTTTATAGTGTTTTATAACGGTACACTTTAATGTGCTTATATAATGTAATGATTAAAAGATTGTCTCGGAGTCACTTCAGGTAAGTTGTTCTTTGGAGGACGTACATCCTCGTTATCGGTGTTAGAATTATTTGAATATTCCAAAGTCCGTATAAAGGCCTTATTAAGTAAAGTATATTTTGTATTTGAATTTGAAGACCCTATAGCTAATGTTATTTATGGACAAATAAAATGGATCATCTTATGTCTGAAACCGACGAATGTAATCGCTGTCTGTCCAGATACCATACAAAGCGTCACGCAATATACGTGTCGCACGTCAAGCCAGTTTATGTTATACAAATTAATCAATATTACTAACGAAGTAAGCATAGATATCGTTTATTATATTTAAATTCACACCTACTTTAAAGTGTACATTTTTTCATGTTTTTTTTTAATTTCATCATATATAAAATATAATTGTTTACAATTTAATGTTTGTTTTAAATTTTTATTCTGGATTCAGGATAGTCGGGTAAGGAGTCCAATGAAGTAGTAATAGTAGTTAAATAAGAGAAAAAAAAAAAGACTATTATCTTTCGAATCTAGCTGTAAATGAAATAACATCATTGCCTTTAATTCGAATTCCTCTGTATCCGCTTGCGACTAAATACAGCGTGTCCATCCATAATTTAAGTTAGCAGGGCTCATGCATGTCGTGAGATAACAGGCCCATCAATCACAATTTCTGCTATAAACGGGGTCAAAGGCGTTTCGCTCCGGTAATTTTCAGAAAGAAATACCTTGTAAAAATACTTTTTTGCTTTAATTACTTAATGTTTTTTTACTAATGTTACTTGTTATAAAATAAAAGTAAAGAGTGCCTTAAAAAATTTTAACTGGCATAATAATAACACAGTTAGTTAGTTAGTTAGCCGCAACAATCGGGGAGTCGCAGCTGCGATACCGATTTTTATGAAGGGTGTAAGCTCTTTAATTGAAAGTCGCTACATCATATCGGTTCGGAAATACCGCTGGTGACAACTGATTTTTTGAAGTAATTGTGCGTGAAGGCAAAGTAGAAAAATTGCTATTCATCCAAGTAGTTTTACCCAAAATTTTTACTTGTTTAATCATTATAAATATGTACTGATTATCAAACAATTAAAATTACTATACTAATAATAAAGTTCTGCTTCGCCAATGACAACTTTAGCCTAACAATAACAAGATGATTTTTCGCATTTCAAAACAGAATTCTATTTTTTTTTTGTGATACTTTTTAACTATTCGCTTATCGAGCCAATTGAGGCATTTTGTAATTTGACTATAAAATATTTTTTTTCTCATAAATCTCAAGAATTATGCAAAGTGCATAAACTTTCTTTTTGTTACTTCATGAAATAATATGCAAATTTTATTTCTTGATTACGCGCCAAGTTTTAGGAAACAAATGGTGCATCTGATTTTATTCAAATTTTAAGTTTTGCTTATCATAAAGTGTACGTGATATAACACGAAGACAGCATCTGCAGGCTTTTACTGAAATTCTTTAATGCGTTGCACTGAAGAACTGGCGTAGAGCATTCTTGTTGCCAAAATGTCTCGCGCTAAATTTTTTTCGAAAGGAAATATCTAAAGAGATATGCAAAAATCTGTTTGCAGACTATTCCACTTTAAGCTTTGAAATTAACATAGAAACATTTATCTGTGTTGAAGTCTAGACTCGGCTCGTAACTTTTATAAAGTGATGATGTAAAGGTTATCTTGGAAAGGAGTTTATCAAATTTATTTAATTTTATGAAGAATAAATTACAAAGATCTATTAAAAAAAAATTCTAGATTTTATATTGATTTCATAGAAAGAATTCTAATAGTATTACCTAATAAATATAAATAAAAATTTGCCTTTATTTGATTTTACAAAAACCAGCCGTATAGCTTGTATTTTGATTTGAAAAAATTGAAAAATCAAATAAATAACAATATTACGAAAATAAATAACATTTGTATGGATCCATATTTAAGCTGTGTTAAAGATCTCAATAACTTTTGAAGAAAACTCAATAAGTTATCAAAATACGACAGGATTTTTAAATATTATACTCATATAGAATTAAAAATAACCTACTTTTAATACGAGAAAAAGAAGTTACCCAAATTTAGAGTTCTTTATTGATGTAACTTTACAAGAAGTAGTAGAATAGTACAACTTTATACAAAAAAAAATCAAAATACCAAAGTACCCTTGTCCGTGATTTTAAAATATCAATTTAAAACAATAATTCCACTTTGATATAAAACAAACACGAAATTTGTATATTATTTGTAGAAGTCAAAGGACAAACGGATAATACATGAGTTCTCTTGCACCCTCATTTCGGAAGATTTACGTTTATTACATTTAGAGAGTTGCCGAAATCTCCCCTAATGCCTAATCCCGTTTCGGTACAACAACAAAGACACATAAAAATAAATCAGCTTATTATAATACTGAATGGGAAATTAATAATAGGATGTTTATTCGCTTCGGATAAATTGTTTTTTTTTTTCTTTATTATATAGGCTTTAAAATTATCAAATCAACTTATAGTATGTAATCCTGCCTAAAGCAGTGACGCACTATTCTGAATGCTAATAAATGCAGTAAATGCGACATAGTTAACCACTTACACTGCGTTAAAAGAACCATGAAATGTAGGATTGTAACATTGTAACCGAAACAAATTTATTTCTCAAAATAATTCTTCAATAATTAGCCATGTCTGCTGTATGATTATTTAATACAATTGAATCATATGTGAAATATATATGAAATAATTTTTACATTATTTTAACCGTTGATAATATATAACAAAAATATATCAGTGACAATGTTATGATAATATTATTTTAAATCTTTAATATATTTCGAATCCATCGTGCGTTGTCGATTTGCAGTTTAAATATTAGTTATAAAACCATAGCGATTGTTACAAAACCTTAACAGTTATTACTTTCTACAAAAATATTTAGTTTAACTGTATTATTTTACAATATCTATCATAACTATGTGTGTTATATACTATGAAGGTTAAAAAGATATGTTTGAGTATTTATTTCATCGTATAGTACTTTATTAAGAATTACCACACCCTCCAGTTATCTGAAAATAGATAATGTTAGCTATATATAGCATGTCGATAAATATGTTAGTTAATTGGACTTCTAAAGAGATTACTACGGCAATACTGTCGTAATATTGTCCCCTTATATTGCTTTCTATAACGTACTTCTGTTTGGTTAAGTTGTATCTGATATAAGTTTGTGACATAACTTTGGAGCTTTTGTTTATGAAACGAACTTACGTGTGTGTAGCAATTTATACATATAAATAAAATAATAAAACATTGCATAAGGTTTTATGTAAGGTTTTCTTCAGACTTTTGAAGTTCGGATCCTTACCCGTGGGAACTCATTAAAAGTTTGCGCAGTTTTCTGAGAATGATATGAAATACACCTAATTTAAACTTATACGAAAATAAAAATCTTTTTAGGAGTTTTACATCATTTTGCGTGATTTTATTTCGATTTAAATTAAATGCAAGTTTTGGCGTTATTGTCTATTTTTATTTGTAATAGAAATATACAAACAATGTTTAAAAATTCTTGCATATGCTTGTAAATAATGATTAAACCTTTTTGGTAGGCAGAATTATCTCCTGTAGCTGCAGGTAAAATCTAGATCAAATTAATATTGTTATATCCAATGCGTGAATTGCTATATCGGTGGCAAAAAAAGCTTTTGAACAGTTCTTTAAAACTTCAAAATAAGAAAATATAATAGGCATGCTCTTTCCTGGCTATATGGATAATAGCTCCGATACGGGGACATTGACCACAAAACGGTCAAAGTAAACATATTGAATATCGATTTTCTATTTTCAAAAAAACTTTAGATAATCTATTACTTTTCGATTATTTTACTCACAAGGTATTATAAAGGAAATATTCATTGAATCTACTAATACAATATAGGAGAATTATGGTTGTTAGCTTGGATTGCTTGAATATTTTAGCATATTTTTGACATATAAAATATTTTTCCTCCGCAAGCTGTTGTGGACGGAGATCTGAATATCTAAGCGTAATTTTCAGTTCATTATTTCAAATGAAAATTCGGAAATAGGGATATAGTCTTAAAAAGTGTAAATTTTAGGTTTTTCGGTCGTTAACAGCTAATTTTTTATCCTTTGTTTCCACATTAACAAAAATAAACACATTTTTTTTATTAAAAACAAAAATCATTTGAATTTTATGTTTTGTAATTTTAACAGCTTTTGTGTCGACTAAAAATTGAAACAGATGTTGTGCGGGAAAGCTCTGAGTGTTAATTAATTAACGTGACCATAACGCTTAATCGTTTTAAAATTTCAATGTTTCTCTCTACTCGTGTGTATTCATTTTGTTTTTAGAATTTAATCTGTGAAACGTGTGAACTTCGTCTTTCACGTGTGGTATAAAAATGTGCGTGCTTTGTTGTTAATTAACAATTTTGATAGGTTTTTAATTGATTCGAGATGATGAGTTTTTTTTTGTACATGGTCTCTTATATTATACATTTTTAAACTTTTAATGTTTAATTTAAATTACTTTGCAATCACGCAGAATGAGTGATAGTGCCTCTTAATTATTATTAAGAGGACCTGTAAATTATTCTGTTGATTTATATAATTAGGAATCACACAGCATCGAATAAGCTTTGTACACACGGTGTGCAACCGGTCTCAAATCGGTTAATATGACACGTGTTTAGTGCATTGAAGATGGGATATAATAACATAATTGCCTATAGATAGCAGCTAATGCCGTCGCTTGTATCAATAATGCTGCAACATTGTCAAAATTCACATTTACCCCTGTTCATAATTGATATTTCTGGTACATAAGTGTTGGTACTTTAAAAATATATAACAATTTTGTACTGTATACTTCCAGTTCTTATTATAAATAGTAAGTTCATAATTTGACTGACCTATTGGCATAATGGTAGTAGCCTTAGCTCTTACACTACTAGTTCAAGATTCGATTCCTGCTCAGAACAAACGTTCATATGATGAAAAGTTGTGTTTGTTCGTTCACTGGTTTTTAATATATTTAAGTATATATTAAAAAACATGTATGTACGTGTATCAGTCCTTGATAACCCATACTACAAGTGCTGATTAGCTACCTAACTTGGGATCAGGGTACTATATCTGAAAAAAGTCCCACATTTATTATTATATAATTAAACTTTGTCTCTTTTTCAATATATAATGCCATGACGCAACCATTATTTTGACATTTTCCTATCATTCCCAATGACCCTTAACGATGCATCCATTTCAGGGATGATCTTCCTACCTATTTTATTATATGTATGATTTCTGAATCTTCCATAAGTGTATCCAGAAGTCGTTAATCTTGCGGAATAAAGCATAACACTGCGTCATGTTCACTTTTATTGACCACAGTAGATTTATGTACATTTTTTTTATTATACATATCTAGGGGGCTTTTTTAAAGAATGTACACGTCATCGGTGATTAGGTACTGCCCAGAGATATTAAAGTGGTATTCTGTGGGGAAAGAGATATTAACATAGACTTACTTTGATTATTAACGATTAACAATTTAAAGTCTAATGACGTTTACAGTTCACAAAGGATTTTTATTGTCATCGTCATCATAATCTAGAGCCGATGTGAGTCCTCGGCTGGGCATAGGCGTTCATCACCGATGTCCACACCCATTGGTCCGTAGGGAAGAATGTCACAGTTTACTTATTTTAATATACTTTTAACGATGCCAATTTTTTCTAGGTCCAATGTGTCTCGGTCCGAAGAATAAATGAGAAATAAACAAAGCCGGCCAAGTGCGGGTTGGGTCACGCAATGTGATGATCTGTAAACATCTTGACGCCTCGGAAGACACCTGCAGTTTTTTTTTCTTTCGCAAAAAGAATTTCTGAAAACTCTACGTAGTCGCAGTCACTGCACGACCTAAAACTGTCGGCTAGAAATGGAAAAATAAAATTGGAATCACAAAGACGAATAAATTACTTCTTTTGGCTTTAGTAGTTATAAAAGCAATAGCTTAAAAATTAGAATTTAGTGTAATGCGTATCTTAATTTTTTAAGCTAAGAAAATAAAGTTGCTTATAAGAAGGTCTCCAACGTTCGATAAAGTTTATACTTAAATATAGAAAATAAATATATATATTTAAATACACTATTTTAGTAATACATGATAAAAATATACGTACGTTTTTGAAAACGTGTATAAGCTTAGAGGTATATGTGCTTCTCAAAAGTATCTCTGCTTAAACAGCATTGCTGTGTTTAAGCAGAGATACTTTTTGAGTTTCACAGTTTGAGAGTGGTTGTTAGCCAGGCGGGTTTGAAAAACCGCCAAAAATAAGACCTGCGATTCAAACGTGATAGGAGGGAAACGGTAAACCACTGCCCCACGGAAGCAGTTAAAATGGGTGTAATACAAAATTAAAAAAAAAAACACTTCCCCCAGGCAAGAATAATTTCAATGGAATAACAAATAGTGTTTACACTATCTGCCCGTTAGTTTATCTGAGTAAGTTCAATACAAGAAAATAACGAATAATCAAAACTCACCCTGCACCCTGTAACAATACCCGCAGTTGTTTGTTTACGCGATAACTTTAATGAAAGGAGCTCACAATTGTTTTGGCTGCGAGCGTAAACAATATCTTGATTTGGAGTTGCTTCCACTTCTGATTTTGCCAATTATGATTTTAATTTTCGAGTTTAAAATTTGTAATTATATGGTAATGTCATTTCGTAATTATATATTTTAGTGCAGATGTTTGTAGTGGATTTATTAGCTAATTTATCGTTTTACGAGATCATTTAAGGAAAAATAAAAATGAAAATTATTTTTAGATTAGTTATTTTGGTTCGCCGAAACAAAAATGACCTCAATTTTACATGTCGTAGATGGTGAAGTGCGCTCTACTTAAATATTCTGGCTATCACATGAATGATTGCTGGAAAATAGCCACACTGTTACAGCGGCAGATAAACATTGAGTGTGATAGCTAGCCAGGCTAGTTTGAAAAAACCATACCATTCTTCTATACCACTATTCATATAGTATGGAATGGAATCTGAGACCACCGTTACAAGGCAAACCACTGGCCCACGGAAACAGTGCACATGGAAGCACGTATGCAATTACCTAATTAAAATGTAATTTTTCTGTTTCAGAATATTAATACATCTTCACTTAAAGAGGCACCAGACGACTTTTAACAACTCAGTCATTAGTAGAACATAACAATTCTTACTTTATTTTCCATTTCTTGCTAATAATTACGTAACTTTTCCAGTATGGGCGAGCTTAATTTTTTCAGTAGATTCGTGTTAATGTTCTGGTGAGCTAGTTGAGCGCCGAACTGCACTGGTTAGATAAGGACTTGATGAATTAGTGGATGCGAGCGTGCTTGCGCTTAGAAAATATCACTATGCTTTGTAAAGATACGTCGGTTCTAAGCTTTTAATATATCATGAGATAGTAGATAGAGGATAGACATCCTTTTTGTGTCAGAACATAGTTTAGAAGATTGTCATAGCAAAAAAAATAATAAAATAAATGAAAAATTACAGCGGCTTAAATACAAGGTCGAATTTTTTCACGTGTGCACGGTTCTGTCTCTATAGCCCCCTCGAATTAACACTAGCACACAACTTGGCTGGTTATAACATCGATTCTTTGAATATCGCTTAGCGTCGTGGCGCAGTGGTTCACTGCTTGCACTACCAACACGAATAGGTTTCGTTCATGGATAGTCGTAGGATTTTTCAAGCCCGCATGGCTTGCTACCACCCTTTGATTTTATGAAATTGAGGACAAGTGTTAGCCCATAAAAGAAATTGCTACTGACTAGAAGTAAAGATATATAAAGAATAATATATATATATGCTCTTCATTACATGCACTTAGATAAGTGGAGTAATATATTACTTAAAAGAAATATGTAGATAAATGTGATTTGCAAATAAAAATTAAGAACTAAAGTAGCGCAAGTCATTTTTTATTAGAAATTGGAATGCTTTATATTATAGTACTCATATTTAATTCTCCATTTAATCCCGTGAAAGTAACTGAGTGAGGAAGACAAGAAAGTTAATAATAATAAAAAGTTTTAAGAAAGTGGAAATGTCTTTTTCAGCCAGTTTTTCTTAGCGACGGATATAACGTCTGCACTTCCACTACTTAGGAGCATAACGCTCCTAAATACCGATTAATATACAAGAAAAATAAAAGTACATGACTTTAAAACTATATTTATTTTCACGATTTTCTTTCACATGTAGGTATTTATATTTTATCTCTTCAGAATAACAGAGAGAGTAAGACAAAAACAAAATAATGTATATTATTGTTGCTTCTTGACCAAATCTGCATTTAATTAATAATATTATCAAATTACAGCAATAACTGTAAAACTGTAGCCAAAGGACGTTGAATTTTTCTATTTATCTATATAAATATATATA
>DWQX01006873.1:0-10790 GCA_018245475.1 Pharmacophagus antenor | reverse complement strand
CTTTTCGTTGGACCGCGTACACGATTAGTAAGGAGCTAAGATATTCAGAATTCATTAATTTTTTTATGACACATAACTTGACAATAACTCCTATGCGTTAGAAATTGCAATAAATGTTTTAATGCTATGAAACTACGAGTTAAATTAAACTTACTATTGATTATTAGAGAAATAACAACTGTGTGAATTATTCCATGTAATTCCATATTTTCATAAAATATTTGTGCGTCATTATTATTAACGGAAGTGGCACATTGCGTGAGAGGTCGATTGAAATTCAATTACATGTTTCAAATCGTAAAACTTACAATCGCACGCATCATTACCTAGATAAATTAAAAATATTTGATATCAATTTAGTTCAGTCTCTCTTTAGCAAACTGTGAATAAAATTGTGTTTTTATTTATTATTAAAAATCTGAGAAGATTGTTCTCTAAACGTATACTGAGTTCTTTGGACCGAAACACAGTAACAGTATTAATTCAGAGTAAAAATAAATGTTCCTTTTGTACATTATGGAAATTCCACTTAGAATCTGTCTTTAATAACGATATGGAGCTATAATGTTACGTGGGGCTATGGCACAGACAAGCGTAGAGCGTTCGTTGCACAAACGAAATGTTTTCGAGCTATATTTGTTTTCAATCTATTTGCTCATCAATCCTGTTAGGACATATTTCAAAAAAACAGCATAAATTTTACCGCTTGCTTGTTTGTACATGACAATGTAATGTTGTAAGCGTGACCTGAACAGACTTGTTATGGGTGTAATTTCAAAAATAGAAAAAAATCACAGAAGTGCCTTAATAATATGTTAGAATATATATTAGAATATCAGCAAAACTAAAACATTATAATGACAAGTTGTTTAAACCTAAAATTTATTAATGGCTAAGTAATAAAATCTTTTATAATGTAAACGAATTGCTAAATGTATGTATGTTTTTTTTGGATTTCATTATTTTGATTTGTTTCTTTTTATAATAATTTCATTGATATATTTGCTTGTCTAAAAATAGGCGAAGTAAACCAAATAAATAAATAGACATATAAATAAATTCAAATGCTGCAAAAATGGTTTACTCTTAACAAAGTGCATAGTCGCCAATATTCTATTTTAATCTCTAAAATCATGATTGTGCTTCCCAAAAACTAATATATTAAAAATAAATCCAAGAAGAGTGTTTAACCACCTGCAAACATCCACTTGGGAATGATGACAAAATACAAAAAGAATAAAAACTGGTACAATTGTGATTTTAACTGTATTATTTGTTTATTATTTATTTTAATTACAAAATAGAAAAACTGTACTAATAATTTTTCTGCTTATTATCCAAAATAGTTTATAGGTACTTGAGGTCTTTTCCTGATTTCTTCATTATCGGCCGGTCTGTGAATAAATAACTAGTTTTAATATTTGTAGCTGTAACAGTTGTAACATCTTTTTCCTATTATTATAGATGTATAATTCTATGCATTTTATAAATTAAAATACACTAAATATTACGCTTGCATTAGGTGAATACCAACGACCATGTAAATTGCAATTTAACAATTTTATTTAATAAAAATTACCCTTCTATGTGATTTGTCCATGATATGTCTCTATGAATCATCTCGAAACCACGCTCTTCTGCTGATTTAAAACATATGGAACTTCGTCTGTAAAAATAGTTGTGTTTAATGTTTATTTGCTTCAACTATCTCCAATATAAATATATTTGTTTCGTGCATTTCTTGTTTCGACTGCCTCCATGGTGCAGTGGTTTACCCGCTTGTCATGTAACGCAAAGTTCGATTCCCAGACGACAGGAGTATTAAAATCTGAATGGTAGTAGGTTTTTCAAACCCACCTGGCTAGCAAACACTCCCAATGTTTTGTCATCAAAACAGCGGTCATTAATATAAAGGTCAGAAGTAGGGCGAGAAAGCTCCATCTACACCCTCACTGTCAATATCAGGTGAAATCGAAGTTTAGCGCATAACCGATAATAAAATATTTACAAACTATGGGAAAATATATAAATAAATTAAACAAATTCTTTGCAGTAACTAATTACAAAAATAATTCTCTCTCTGACATTTAACTTTCTGCTTCTGTTAGATATATATTCTTCAATAAGATCTTGAATGTATTTTTTTTAAATCATGTAGTGCTTGACTACAATTCTAATTGATATTAAGTAATGATGTGAGCTGCGATGGCAAAAGTGTACTAGCCCAGAAATAGGGTGCATAGGCTTTATGAAGACGTCTTTGGAAAGGAATTTTGATGTCGGCAGATTATTATATTGCTTACCGTTCGTAATAAAAATGAGGAACTGAATCACTTCTGGTGATATTAATTACCTATGATTGTCTTCTAGAATGCATTTCAAAAAATCTCTGTTGCAGGCAGTACTGGTATACAAGTATGGTCCCTCGCATTGAGAATTGTTGTTCACCCGGAATACAGAAGCGACGCCAAGGAGGACATAATGTTTTCCAATAACACCCCCAATTGGCATGCCGTGGTCATTCTAAAACGTTTGTTAATAAGAAAATTGAAGAAAATTATTATTCCTATCCATCGAATTATTAACCCTTAACGCTTCGACTCTTTACTGTGGATGTAGAATTATAACTCCAACGTGTACTTATCTTACTCCTACTTGCAAGTTTATACGTGTCAGATTTTATATTCTACTATAAGTAATAATATTAAAGTTTTCCAATCTTTTGTTTAGTTTAGGAGTAATTGTTTAAATTATTACCGTCTATGGGTGGCACACTAAAAGCGTTAAAGGTTAACATTAACTTTTATTATAATCAATAATAGAAAGATATTTATTAAAATACACAGAAATTACAGTCTAAATAACAGTACATTTAATGTTTTACCTGGCATATTCCCTGTTTTCTTAAATCTATGTTGTTTAATGTTGTATTTAAATTAAAAGATTTACGATTCCTTCTTTTCTTCTTTAAACGTACTCGGCAAGGCGACTTCTGAAAAGAAAGTTTGATTAAATTGATGTTTATTCCACTAAATAAAAAAGCATTAAAATTCACACTTATGCAGTTAACCCTTTGAGTACTGAATTATTTGGAGACTTTTACGCATATATAACAGATTTAATTTGTTATGATCTGGATTAATATGTAGGAGTAATACATTTTATTTGGAATGTACTTATATTGATTATGTAAATAGAATTTTGAAAGAACATTTCAATAACAAAATGTGAATATGTAATTGAAACAAATTAGAAATATTTATAAAGAACAAGAACGAACTTAAATTCTAATAATTTTGTACCGTGTGGTATTTTTAAAACATGTCGGTAAATGCAAAAGTATCTGGCACTATTTACATTACCAAGCCAAAAAAAAACAGGGATAAAGTAATAATTATTTGCAACTGTACGATGTCGAAAACAAAGGTTAGGCAATTGTTTGCGATCAACGCCAACTAGATGGGGTGGCGCAAAAATCAACGCCTACTACACAAATTCAAATGACGAGTCAGAGTCGTTCACCGTAACTTCGCCCATGTAAACAAATGACGAGTCTCACTCGTCAAATTTACTCAAAGGGTTAAACAGACAATCCGGTTCAAAAGACCAAAGTAAACCCCTGCAGTTTCCACTTTAGTAAAGGACTAATTATAAATCTCAAACACTAGATAGTGTACTTTTCTTACGGCACATTTTAATAATTTAAAATCACAATGTTGATTTTGTTGAAATCAGAGGAACCTTTATGAAAATTTTGATCTTTGAAATTGATTAGCTACCTTAGAGCACTTTTTTCTGCGTAATTTCCTACGCAGCTTATTCTTTGGATCAATTGTGCAAATCATGTATTTCTCTATAATTTCTTTCATCTGGGGAAAATCTGAATATTTTTCTATACATTTTGTTTTATTAACTAAGTGCGTCCACGCAGTCATGGCGTTATATTGATTATAATTTTTCTCGTCACCTGGCTGAAATTAAAGTGATGAAGAACCAGTCAAGATTATTATACCTACAAATAATTTGAAAAACAAAAATCAAAAGACAAAAATAATGCTCTCATTTTTTTTTTGTTACCTTTTTCGACGTCCGATAAGGTATCAACTACCAAAAAGCTAAAACTTAAATCATCAAACAATTGGGAGCCATGATAAAAACTAAACGATAGCATTATAAATCATGGTGAAACATTCAAACGAGTCCAATTTAAATGGAACTTACTTTTCTCCATACCTTTAAGTGGCCCCATCCCGCTATTGCAACGTCCAGTCCGGGTTTTTCAATTTCGGGATCGTAATTGACGTTAATATAGAGGGGTGAGTACGAGCAAATCGTTGCAAATTTATCGGCGTTCGCCTTAATTGAAGACTCAAGTTTCGCTAATCCAATGTCCAATGCCGACCACTTTTCTATTTTTGAGTGGTCAAGGTTGTACGCTAAAAATTTTAAATTCTTATAAAAGTTTAAATGCTAATTAAAAAAAAATACTTTATTTAGGCTCTTGTTAATTTGTAGAAGATATTAACGTGATCGGGTGGAAGATCTCCTACTAAGACAATGGAATTCTCGTTTGGCAGTAATAGTAGTAGTAATTGTAGAAGAGTGGAAAGAACGTTTGGTCCGCCTAAGAACAGGAAGCGTGTCGAGGCTATACGACCAGTCGTTGCTCACTGGATTAACAGGCGACATGGCTCACTAATTTTCCGATTGGTGTAGGAGCTTTCCGGGTATGGGTGCTTCGGAAAATACGTGAGCCGAAGAGCTGGAAGAGAGCCAACAACCAAGTGTCACCACTGTGGTCTAATAGAGAATACGACATAGCACACTCTTGCGGGGTGTTCACCGTGGACGGAGCAGCGACGAGTCGTCAAGGCGGGTGGAGGAGACGTTTTGCTTCCTGACTTAATTGAGGCAGTTTTAATACAGCCTCAAGGCGGTACGCATGAATTGCCCGAGCGCCTCTGTCGATGATAGGGATGCAGAATGTTAGGTCCACCCTTGCACAACAAGGACCTGAGTATGGTCCACGCTGTCGGAACAGCGGTAGAGTGCGAAAGCGTTCCTATAATTTCGACCAACAGCGAAGAAAAGGATACCGTGGAGTTGTAGCCCGTACGAGTCCGGCGTAACTTTTCCGCTATGCCCGCAATGGAGGAGTATCCAATGTAAGATTTCCCAAAAAAAAAAGTATTAACGAGATGCATTGAAAGTTTTAGCATAATATCGTAATATAACCAATATATTGGTATCCTTAGTTACCTTTTGGTACACAAGTGTATATAATTTTTTTTTTCATTTCCTTAGTACATGGATCCTTATCGATCTCTTCATCGGGTACGTAAAGTCTGTATCCCAAAATAGCGTAAAGATATGGTAAGTCCTCTATGCAAGCTGCGGACGTTATAATGTATGTGTCAGACACGAGTGTTCCGCCACAGATCCAATTACTGTAAGCTTTCGGTGACTTTTCAGATTTAACTAAATATGCCTGAAATGTAGGTAATACGAGTAAAATACTTTTGCTGTTAGGTTGAGAAGGTAAGGCAGAAAATTATGAGAAATTAGAGAGTCTACAAGAGCTGTACCAATCGGTTTGTCAAGTTTTAATGACTGTAAATAAAACAACAGTAAAAGCCCGGAAGATTTTACGAGCCAAGGATTTTTTTTCTGCACAAAAATCTATTTCACACAACAAATAAAAGCAAATAACTATAAACAAATAACCTAAAGAGACCCCTTTAGGCAAAGTTATTTGTCACGTATCATCAGGTGAAACCGAGGCCAACTGTTGGCTCATAACCGATAAAAAAAAGAATTCCCTTCCTTAATAACTTCTAGAAAGTTTTTATAGCGCAGTGCTTAGTAAATACAATTTAAGTCTCTTGCTTAATTCCTAAATGCTATAAAATATTATAAAAATGTTACCAACGATTCTCCGCCATCGGCCAATGGGTGACCTCCGCTGATCTTTCTAGTTGAATTTGAATCTAAATAAATAATACAGTTCACAATAATATTTATATTTAGGATAAATTAAGAATGTTTATTTTTATTTTTTTACCGGTTATCAAGTGAAATCAATGAATACATCTGGCTCACGTGTATGACTATCGGAACACAGCAATGCTGTTATGGCAGCAGATTGACATTGAGAGTGGTAGCTGGGCAGGCGGATTTGGAAAACCCTACCATTATCCAAACTCCACTACTCCAGTAGCCCCGGAATCGAACCCGGGGCCTCCGCGTTACAATGAAAGCGGATAAATCACTGCGCCACCGAGGCAAGCTTAATTAAAAATATTAGCTAGTTTTTGTTAAAAGAGGCTGTTTTTGTGCATCCACCGTCCACCATTGTGGGGCGATCATTTCTGCCACCTAGTAGTATTGGCTTCCTTCCATGGCGCAGTGATTTACGGCTTGCGTTGCAACATATAGGTACCGGGTTCATATATTACACACGGTATCATCATATTACACAAACTCTACGTGATAATATGCGGTGGTAGAGACAAATGCATTACTAATGACAAATATCAATTTACTTACGATTAATTACATGTAAAATAATGAGCACGTTAATTATTCGATGTAGTCTCATGCTGCTTTTAAATGCCAATACATCGCTATTGTGGATTAAAGTTGCGCATTGCGTAAGATTATGATTGGATTATAATTGTATGAGCCCGCGAACTAATGGAAACTATGAAATTATTTCTCGGTTGACTACGTTAACAAATTGAAAACTTCGCTTCAAAATTCCTTTCTATCTTATTAATTCTATATATTTATTAATTAACCTCTTTTCATATAAAAACGTTTATAGCACCTGTCGTCAACTTTTAAATATTTGTACCTAATTCAAATTATTGCAGTTTAATAAGAGGTTAATGTAGACAGTTAAATTTAAAATAGCAACAGAACCTACTCTTTCTTTAGAGATCGGCAACGCAATTATGCCTTCCTGATTGTTATGGCTGTCTATGGGCGACAGTAATCACTTCCCATCAGGTGAATCGCCCGCTCGTTTGCCTACTCTAGTAATTAAATATATACTTTAAATAGTCCTCTTTAACGACCTAAATTAATATACTACTTGAATTGGTATTGGGCTGAACACATTAGGTGGTGGATGTAAGAGAGTTCTTGATTTTTACGCTATGTTTATCCATCAGAGACCAACGAACCTCATCGAAGTAGTTGGAGCGATGATGTAAGTAGAGTGGTGGTAGAATTTATCAAACCCGCCTGTGTAGCTACCACCTTTAATATCAATCTGCACTCATAGTAGCGTCATTTTATTCCGGCAGTGTTATATGTGAGATAGTGTTCTAAGTTACTACACTACGACCTTATTGTCAATTAAAATTATGTGAAATGAGGAAAAGTGTCAACCAATTGCCGATTAATCCATTGACTGCCAACTATAAGATATTCCGTAGCAGATGATGCAACTTTACGTTAACTAGAAATGGTCAGATAGAATAATTAAAAACGATGAATGAAAAATGTACAAAGTGTAGAGAAAACAATGATTATCAATTTGTATTATTATTATTATTACTTAGATCGTAACATCATGTATTATAAAAATAAAACCGCGGCGTCCACGACACCGTGTGGTAAATGTGCATGGCAGTCAACGGGTTAAAAAAAGTGGATGGTGAGAACTATATGAATATCACCGAAGATCCTAGTCAGCAGCGAACACTGGGAGACACCTTTAGTATATTACTATAAGCTTTACTATAAGTAGGTCCTTGACCGAGGTCACATCATCATCATCATCATAATAAATAAAATTGCAGTAACTGTTCTTAATCTTAAAACAGCTTTATACTCAATTCACTTGAATTTCTACACGGTACTTAAAAAAAAAACAATAAGTTTTACTTGTTTTATTCTTTCTACTTCTCCGTCTGTACGTTTGTTTCGCGTAACCTTCGATACGACTTTTGATTTTGATTGATTTCAACCAAATTTTTTTAGCACGAAACTGCTGGTCAAAATTAAAATACACAAAATTTATTTCATTAAATAATTAGGATTATCTGCAAATATAAATAATTAACATATTTATTGGCAAGCGTTGAAGTATGTGAGTAACAGTTTTGGTTTCATTTCGCGCTATAATAGGTACTACTATGGTAGACAGGCAGAGGATGCCAAGTCACCTAATATACAAATGAATGCTCATTAAAATTAAATAAATAATAAATACACCGTACCCGAACGCGCCCGCAGAAACCAATCGCCGTTTAATTCGCAATGAAACATGGATTACGCACGAATAGATTACGCCTCACCGACAAATTAATCTTTAACCGAAAGCCCCGATGTCTGCGCCGCTGTCGACTTTGAACAAGATATAACGTTTGTTTATCTTAATGTGTAGTTACTAACGAAATAATATTTCACTATTTGAGTGGTTTATAACATTTAACAGTTTCTGGAAGTTATTTGTAACATTGTCTTATTAACTCTGCGGTCGACGACCTCCACTAATTTTAGCTTATCATCGTTAAAATCTTTGATTCGCCACTTCATAGGAATAAGACATGAAAAGCTAATCAAAACCAATGCTGCTTTCCTATCACATAGTAGTAACGAAATATAACAAACCTTACCTGCGCCGTGAATCGCATTGCGGCCGCAGCGGCGCCCTCCGACCGCTAAAGATTAAAATAGTAATAAAGTCCTACCTATACATACAAAATTCAAATTCCTAACTAACAGATTGACGTTTGACCTATATATCAAAGCAAAGCTTGTACCGTTGGTTTTAGAGACATGAAGTTTAAAAGATATATTCTTTGTCATACGTATATAGTGAATAAAAAAGGATTTTCCTAAATTCCATCCATGAGGCAGGATAAGGGGGGTTTTAATTTCAATAAAAAATTTCATTCTCTAAGTCGATAGAATTCAAATTATTTTTTTATTGTTATTAAATAAGAATATTACATCTTTCAACGAAACAGACGCGTGACTGTCAGATTAATATAAGTCTAGTATTGAAAATGAGTATTTTTCCTGTATATCTCATATTAGGCACATATTCCGGTGCTATTATGTTATTATCTATATTGCAAAAGACTATTTAGCGAAAATCTCATAGCGTTTTCCGTTAACACATCCGCTGGTTAAACTCAATTATAAAAGGTTATTTGCTTTGCCAATTCTGTTCAGTTGTTTTTTTCTGAGTGTTATATTTTCGGAATAAATATATATATTTTGTCACTAATAATCATTTATATGTATTTATATAAAATACTAGTGCACTCGCGATTGGCGATGGAGATGCAACAGGTTTTGATGATAAGCAAGACTGTTGAATAAAAAATTTTACATTATATTTAAGAAGTATTTATTATTTCTCTTAAGATTACACCACTTGCGTGAAACATAAACTAAACATTCTGGAAATAACAACAAGCAAAGAGATATTTATACTGTATAACGTCCCAAAACGGTGACAACCTAGTTGAAATTTTGATTGGCCCGTTGGTTTATTGGTAATAGTAACCCTACCCTTTAGACCAGAGAGCTCGCGTTTGATTCTCGTTCTGGACAGACATTCGTATGATGAACATTTGTGTTAGTTTTGTATCTGATCGTTAATACATATTTAAAAATATAAATGTAATACATACCGGTCTCTGATAACTACATATTTTGGGTTGAAAGTACTATGGGTGAGAAATGTCCGAGATGTTTGTGTAATCATCTTAATTAAAACCTTTAATGGCAGATGTACTCGTTTATACATATTTTCCTATTAACGTCTATCTATTCCAGTCATTGTGATGTATAACAAATAATACAAGAAGGTGGAATGTTAAAGCAAGGAAATATATATTTTAATGTTCCCGTAACTAGTAGCCAGTTAAACGATAAGTAAGTGTGACTAAAAGGACAGTTTTAACGCAGTTAATAAACAATTTCGCCTGCCTTCCTCTTCGATAACGATCGAGAACGTTTTCCATGCTCTGTCAGCATTAAAGGATATTGCTTTATTAAAGGCAATTGCGCAGAAGTGAAGTCAATTGAAACACAATAAGGACTCCGCCATAATTAAAAGATATTTAGTATGTTTTAAACATAATCCTTAAAGATATATACGCAATTTTTGTATCCTTTTGATTTAATTTATTTGACTTCAAGTTAAATCGATGTTAAATATTAGGTCCTTACATATGAAATTGGCGTTTTGTCGTACTAGCCACTTTGATCTCAAATATCTCCTCTTTTGGTTAGGAACTCCGATTTCAAATTTATACAGCTATTTACTCATGCATTTGTTTTTCGAAAACCGTAATCTATATGTTTTTTCCATCTTTGGTTTTTTTTTTGCGTCATTCAGTTTTCAAAATGGAAAACCTTTATAATTTCACTGTTAAAAGATTTTGAATTATTTTAAATGTTCGTCATTGTGAAAATCTTAAACGTTCATATTTTCATGTATAAGAACATTTTTCGAGATGCTTTTATCAATTTGATTTTATTATAGCACATACGGTTTACACAATGTGTAAAAATTTACTAATTCATTCAATTATGACAATAAGTAGAAACAATTGCATAACTTACATGATTTAGTTGGTCCGCCACGTACCGGACGAACTTCCTCTAGTCGACATTTTTAATTATTTGAATTAAGAATGTTCACATTGTTGTAAAATTTTTACAGCAGTTGGATGTCCTTGAAAAATTTTTAATTAAGCACAACTTATTAATGGGTGTCAATTTGATACATAAGATTTGTCTATGGCTATATACGTTACGTAGTTAAA
>DWQX01006872.1:0-10791 GCA_018245475.1 Pharmacophagus antenor | reverse complement strand
ATTTTATTATTATATTTAGTATTTTATGGCAGCATTATTAATTAATATAATGTAAACTGGAAGTGAAAATAGTCGGTTCGGACATTATCCACTTTCTAAGAACTTGTTCGTCAATAGTGCGCAACTATTATGAGTATCTTAAATGTTTGCATCCTGCGCCTAGTCGGTCTTCACGAGTTGAAGCAAATTTAAAGTTTCTGTGTATATAAACAAGGCCTAATTCCGATATTATCCAAAATTTCAACCGAAAATAAATTATTTGAAAATAAAAAAAAAACATTTAAAATATATACAGAATTATGAATCATATCCCACAAACCATAACTCATACACCGGAATATTTGTTATTGATTTTAAATATAAAGCAAAAGTGAAGAAACGAAAAGACAAAAGCATATTCATTTTTATTTTCCGCTTTAGTCTAGTCTTGATATTTTATTACAGTAATTTAGACGAGAGATGATTTGATCTTTAGTTGTTTTTTAATTAATATATTCTGGTTAATGCGATCATGTGTCTTAAGTGATTACTTAAACTTAACATTACTTAACTGTAAATATATCAGCTACTCTGTGTCGTTTTGATACATTATCAAGTACCTGAAAAAACCAAAATTAATTATTAAATTAAAAAATAATTAACAGAAACAAAATTAAATATGTCATGTCCGTTATGGTATAACGTAAAACGACAGGCTGTTTCCTTTTTGTACGTCATACAATGTATAACTAAATGTAAAGAATTTCGTTCCGCGGTTCTCGAGAAATGTTTACAAATTTTTCTTAATAAATATTTCAATTTCCTTTACAGAAATAATTCTTCGTATTAATTATCTTAAATACTAAGCAATTCAATAAAGAATATTTGTTCATTAATATTACTTATTCATTTTCTACTTGAGAATGAAATGTTTTTTCTAGAAATTTAATTATAAAATAATTATTTAATTTGCAATGAAGTACCACTGGCATCGATCAATACGTTCATAAAAGTAAAAAAAATATTTATGAAAGCTGTATATGGTATTCCATAGTTTAATTGTGTAAAACCTATTAAAAATTAAGATTTCAAATATTTTCCCCATCATTTGGATCATTAGTTTTAACGTGATCGGAATACAGGAAAAAAAATATTCGTTATGTACATATTGTACATTGACACTTCTACATCGGCAACCTTGATCGTTATGAATGAACCTGTCGAGCGGAAACATCCGAGTTCAAGGAACGAACGAATGAATGACACGATTCATAACAAAGCACGTCTCAGTCACATAGCGGTGCCTACGAAAGTGTAAGTATACGTTGAATAGTCCACAACGTAATTGCGTAGGAAGTATTGCTAGCAACATAATTTGCGGATCACTATGCATGAATATGCATTACGGTGCCACTTTATTTGATTTGTGTTTGCAAACCCTATGCTTATTTATTACCTGTGTTGCATTACAGGAAAACGTAATTATAGCACAAAGTATGGTGCTTAAATAACTATAAAACTAATAAATCCCTAGAAACACCATACGATATTATTTGGATAGTTTTTAGATATACATACAGAAATTATCGATTGGAAGAGATAGATTTTTGTATTAAGTATATTATGAAATACGATTTTAAGTGAAGGCAATCAAAAATAATTAACATAATTATTTATTGATTGAAGCATTACTAACAACATGACTGAATTAGATAAATATTAAATTGATAATTTCTGCTTTGTTTAATCGCCAATACTACGACTAAACCATAATCTCAACGCGTTTCGCCATTTTATGTTGACTCCTCAGATGTTACGGGTTCGATAGCACGACGTGGAACCTTCAACTATTACAAAAAGCATGTTTTACAGTGCAACGTCAGGCAGTTAGCAAATGTATTTTTGTTTTCTTCACTTAACATTGTCCTTGACTAATTAGTAAATTGATAACTAATTCCTAGTATCAATGAACGAACGTATTTATGTAATAATTGTGTTTTGACATCCGTATTCATAATAGAAGAATTTAAATTAAAAAAATGATGATAGTTTTTTTGACAAAGCAGATGCGACTCCCCGAGAGTTGCAACTGTGTGGTGATCATTTTCCATCCGGTGAACCGCTTGTACGTTTGCCTGCTCCTTATTTAAAAAAAATACTTGCCATATAATTGTAATCAAAAGTGGTGGATTTTTTATTACGATACCATTACCGCTGCAATATGATATATCTATTAGACAGTCTAAGTGTTATACATAGTTGCTTAGGAGTAAGGGAAAATGGCCACCCTCACGGTCGATTGGAGCTGAAGTGCTCTTCCGCAGTATTATGCAGCCTCATCTACTAATAACAATATGCACATAATTCTCTACGCTTCCACTGGTAGCTTTAACAGTATAATCAAATGCAAAATTCTATCGTCTTTGCAACATATGCAACTATGTTTTTATTGCTAAAATCATCTCGAATGTTATCATATTAATTTTGAGCTCGGTCAATACAAATTTTTGATCGGAATTCAACGTGATGGAGAGATGAAGTCGTCTAACAAGCAAAATAACGAAACATTTCAACTTTAATTTTGATGATTATTTTTTTAATCGGTTATAGCCTAACTAATGATCTTGATTTTGTCACACGTATTACTTACTGCCTGAAAACAATTAGCTGTTATAGCGGTTGAATCACATTGAGTAACACAGTAAAAAAAGTCAGTGATTAATGATACCATTTTCACAATAGAAGATTCAAACGAAGAAATGCACACATTAGGTAAACGTAAAATGATGCTTCTCACTATAATTAGATAATATAGTCCTTTGTGTTTCCAAATGTCTTTGTTTATGAAGAAAGTAACAAACAATTGAGCGAATTTCACATGGAAATTAACCTTAAACTGTCTCACATTCGCGCCGTGCCCGTCACGCGCGCCAAGCGTGACATTATGAACCGCTAATGCCAGCCGTGCTTCTACTTTCGTCGGAAACGTAACGCTTCCTAGACCATCATTCCGATGTTCCAATGTTGAGCTCGACTATAGCCCAAAGCACACCTTTATCCCGTAATGCAAGGCTATGTATTTTCTATTGCTATTGCTAGTTGATCCGGCCCGGAGGACCAGAAAGAAATCAAACGATTACTAGTAAAAACATCAGTGCCAAAAAAAAATCATACGTGTGAGTCAAAGAGATGTAGAAATATTATCATGTAAACCATGTTGGCAAACATTTTATTCGATATTGACCGATCGCATTAAATTTGCCAAGGAATGTTTCATTCAATGTTATTTGTAACATTGAACTGTCCAATGTATAATAATAGTCTCATATTCGATTTACGATGAAAATATCGATTTAACTGGTGACGTTGTTGGGGAAATTTGTGTAAAATCTTAAGACAGTGCGATTATAGCAAATGTACTTTCGCTATTTCATTCGCTGTTTGTTGTAAGAAGGATGTATTTAATTTCGGATCAAATGTATGTATGCGATTAAAAAAAAAATGGAAGAGATGTAAGAATTCTCAGAAAAATTTTATTGATTAGTTTTGTGTCATAGTTTTACTGTACATTGATATTTTAAGATTTGATTTTGTACTAATATACTTCAGTGAATAGTGTATGATAATGTTAATGATGGATACATCAACTTTCGAAAGCAAAGAAAAAAATGTTATGTGAAAACAACAAGAAAAAGAAATCATATTTGAAATATTGTAGATATTCTCAGGCATGTAATTAGCATTTTTATTTACAATGGGAAAAATACTAATAATGTGACTGCCTCTGTGGTGCAGTCGTTTAGCCGCTGGACTTGTAACGCGGAGGTCCAGATTCGAGTCCCGGGCCACAGGAATAGTGGAGTCTGGATGGTAGTAGGGTTTTTCAAACGCGTCTTGCTAGCTACTACCCTCAATATCAATCTGCCACAATAACATAAGCTTTGCAGTATTCTGACAGTTTTAAATATTCTACCATGTATTTCTCTTTGTCACTTAACATCAGGTGATATCGAGGGCAAATGTTAGTCAATTAAAACTGATAAATAACCTATAAAAAAACTCTACTACAATGCATGTTACGACGCGGTTCTGAAGTCAAATGACTGACTGTTTAATTATCTTGCATGCTATTAAGTAACAGTTTTGATTTGGATAATCGCAATTTTACTACTAGATACCTTATAACGCTACCAAAAAAAAAAACACAAAGAAACTTGTTTTACACATTTTAAATATCGAACAATTATTTAAAACAAAATTATTGTAAAATGCGAGGTTGTTACGTAAATGAAATCGACAGTGGCCCGACGGTAAAGAGAACCGGATCTGACGTCACGGTGGCGCCGCCAAGGACGCATTTCACATGTAAGAACGGACAGAAGTAGGTATTCAGCGTTATATAACTTTTACATCTGTAGGTGTGTGCGAAATCTCTGTTATAATTATACGAATGCGTTCCATATATCTGATATGTAAAGATAATTGCGTAGACGACTTTTTCAAATGTTTTTTCTTTTATTTTTCGGAATCTATTTATTCAGGTCAACTTAGAAATAAGTTTTATTTTAATCGTGTTCAATGCTCGGTTTTCCGGATGGAATCACTTAGCGCTGTAAGACCGATCATTTATTATACATTTTTCCGTATTTAACTTTTAAATTTACTAGCTCCGCTTATTTTGTCTAATAAGTGATATAGTAATGATAACTTATTCATAATAATATGGAATTAACACTAACGGATAATTTTACAATTTAAAATAGCTAGATTAAACCAGAGATTTTATTCTGTTCGACATATTTAATTTTATACACATTTTCTTAATAACACTCATGAATAAAAATTAACATAAAGATATATCATCATTTTTTTGAGAGATTTTTTCTCTATAATTTATAACTGTTAGTAGTATTCTGGTATTATAAATAAGATAATTTTAAATTGTAACTTAACTCAAGAATGTACAAGGAATTTGGAAAAAAAGTGTCTTATACGAAATCGAAAAATTGAGTTTCATATTTATTCATACATTAGTCCACAACGTTATACAAATACTATATGGATTGGTAGATAGATGGAGCGTATGTTATAGAAGGTTCGCTTCTACATCATACGCTTCCGCTTCCGCTACCGCTTTCGCGCGTACGTGCTACCACCTTTACACGCTGATGTCACAAAGTTGACATTTACTCGGATCTTATGACAAGGTCGCGTATGCGGTTCATGGTTAATTTTGACACACTTCAGGCCATCTCGGCCCGTACATTTGAGTAATAACGCGAATGCAATTTAGATGAGTATTAACTTTTTTTTTTTTGGTAATTTGGTGTATTATTGTGTAATGTTTCCTGTTTCGAAAAGAGAAAAAATATAAAGCAATGTTGCCATAAGCAATAACAAGAGAATAAAAGTTGTTGTTAGTAGGACTTTTTTATCGAATGTTGTTCCGTCAAAATGACGCTTCCCGTAAATCTAGTATTAACCCTTAGCATTCTGTTGGCTCCACAGAATCGTCTGTAGTCTGTTCCGGTTTGCGAACTCTGCCGCGGAACCTTTTTATTTTTATAACAATTACTGTTGAGATTTTCTTTTCATAGTGGCCAGGGAAATAAAATCTTTTGGAGTGCTAAGGGACAACATGGCCGCTACAAGTGATGTAGAAAATGTCTAACATTTTCTATATTTGTTGAGTTATCTGTTATTTTGTCTACTAATGGCGTGTAATACAGATTAAATAAATGGACAGCAAACATATTATAGTTGTATTGTTTTTTTTTTTTTAGAACAGACTATTTTTGGATATATAATAACCATATAAAGTTTGAACAAAAGTTATTGTACGTGTGATCGCTGAATCAATGTATCCTATTTCCTAACATTAACATTAAATTTATATTTAAAATATTATCTCGTTTAAGTCTCAATTTTTTTAACCAATTATGGGTTAACATTAAGACTCGATTTCACCTAATGTTAAGTGACATTGACGCCGTAGATGGTGAAACGTGTTCCTAGAATACTTCTGGCTCTCACATGTATGACTGCCAGAACTTAGCAACGCTGTTATGGCCGCAGATTGATATTGGGGGTGGTAGCTAGCGAACTATCTAAACTCCACTACTCCTGTGGTCCGGGAATCGAAGCTGGAACTTCCGAACGTTACAAGGCAAGCGGGTAATCCACTGCGCCACGGAGGCGGTCACTCAGTGGATGGTATGGACATATGAAACAAAATAATTCCCGAGATCGCAATTTACCACCTAAGGTCTAATTGTCACTTAACACCATGAGAAAATAGAGGTCAAGTGTAATCCCATGGCCGAGAAAAAACTATTTATAATCCTTAACGTCAGCGAGGTCAATATGAAATGTCTCGAAGTCGTTTCGAGTTACTGCTGGCGGTGCGAAAGGTCATCCGGTGCGACGCGTGACGCCGGTCTCGTGACACGTCGCGTATCCGTTTACGGTTATTTCGAGAAAAAAAAAAGATTTATGGAGCACTTCTATATCGAGCGCACAGCGTTCCCGAAGCGCTCGTAAATGTTTGCTCGCTTATAAAATGTTCCATCTAAATTTACATACCCATATACCCCGGCGGCCATTTTTATAAGTTATCGATGTAATGGCCGATTTTAGAAAAGGGTAGAAGTGTTATGCGATAAGTTATTTATGCGGCTTTTATGTATCCAACTATAGATATATTAATTATCAAAATAATTGGCATATAAATATATTTATTGTCTATTTGTAGCTCTTGTTGCCAACATAAAGCATTTTGAGTTTCACATCTTTTAACTAATTTTCACTAATATTATGTTACGATCCATTACCAAAAAACGCGGTCAAATTACTAGTAACAAACATTATGTATCAGCCTAATAGACAATAGTGCAAGACAGTTGTATATTATCCTGCGAACTGTTCAACCACGATGCACTGAAACCGGTTTTTGTTGACTAAACTTACATTACTAAGTAACCACAGCTCCTTATGCCTCGGTCTTTCAAAATATCTTCATATATATAAATCTAATATAGGTTTTCCCAATAGCAAAACATGCACAATCATCAAGTAGCGTTTCATTAATAATGTATTTTTTTTTCACACTTCACCTCACTTTTGCGATGATGTCAAGGTACAATTAGATAGAATACAGTGAAGCTTGTTTATTAGAATATTTCGTATTTACGACTACCGGAACACACCAGCGCTCTTATGTACATACACACGAGTATAGCCAGGCTTAAAACGGTAATTGATGTCATAAAAAATTCATACCGATTGTTAGGAACACTCGCTAAAGTCAATTAGGAACATGTTTTCCGCTAGAAATGGCGCTGAAAGTACTAACAGGTTTGAAAGTAAGCGATGAACCCGACAAAGGTTTCTAGTCACGATCCGGACCACAGTAGCCTGTCGTGATTAGTAAATATAAATATACTTTTTTTTTAAAATATAAATTATAAATGTTTATTACATGTATCTATAAATGTAACTTGGATTTGAATTCAACATATCACGAATGCTTTATTAATTACAAGCTTGCGATATAAAACGATAAATAAATCTCTATGTCAATATTCTCTTATTAGTTTAATTCGTGTATGTATAATTAGTGATTTCTGTTAATCAATCGAAATATATTAATGATGAGTCAATACATTAATGAAACCGATTCGATAACGAGTTTTATTAAAATAAATATTTGTGTCGAATCAGGTTTAAAGGTTTTATGTCATTTTCATTTTATAAATGCCAGTGCGACACGCCGATTGAAAAGTTCATTGATTAAACAAACTGTTTTTTTTTTCTTTTGTCAATGTCAAATGCAGATTTTTTTAGATGCGACTCATTGTCGTGAAATCCCAACAAAACCTATTTTTTATCTGTTTATGGATGTAATAAAGCAACTGGTCCGTTGAAGACTGACTTTATATTTATCCATCCGCAAAACATTTTTAATCTAATTTATACAAATGCCTTCATTGCAACAGCGTAATATATAACATGTTCTGTATTTATCATCTACAGTTAAAGTAACATATATAAATGCATATGTACTCTTTACTTACGCATTTATATGTGTTATTATTATTATTTTTTCATTAATTTTTTTCTTACACATTTTTTTGCTGAGTTCTTGAACCGTTCTTACTGATATTTATAATACATACCTGATATTTCCCTCATGTTTTTTGAACCATTCCTGCGACCGACATCGACAAGCTGTTTGCAGTTGCTGTTGCTCGCCGTGAGAGTAGTTTCGCTTTTCACACGATCAAGACATTTCATTTTTATCCACCCGCAATACATTTTTAATCTAATTTATACAAGTACCTTCATCGTAACATCATAGTATGTAACAATGGGCTAACAACGATTTTAAACTACCGCGATCTTTATGTATTATGGTTTTAATTTAACCAGCATCGTAGCATTTGAACTCCACTTCCACTTAACATCAGGTGGAGTGGAGTCATTTGCTCGACCTAAGTATAAAAAAAAACTTTTTTGGGTCTATATCGTGTAAATACTTACAAAGTACGATACTTAATATTCCTCGACGTATCGGCGCGAGTTGTATCGACCGCGTTCACGTCGAGGAATATTGGGTATCGTACTTAGTAAATATATACGCTATATAGATCCGAAAAGGTTTAAATTGTAATGGGCTAACAATTCACCTCGATTCACCTGATGTTAAATGACGATGAGGCGGTATGTGATGAAGCGTCTTTGCTCAGAATACTTCCGGCTATCGTATGTATGGTTGTCGATACATAGCTATCCTTTTATAACGGCAGATTGATAAAGAGGTTTGTACCTAGCGAGTTGGTAAAAGCTAATTACCTTATATACTATTTACATAGTTTCGGAATATAAACAATTCCGTGTCACGGTGAACAGTTAACCATCGCGCTACGGAGTCGGGATAAAAATCGTATCCGCATCGTCGCGTTGTAAAAATCTTTTTAATTGTCCATTTGCTACATGCCATTATTGTTACGCGGTAAGTCGCACTCTACATCTGTGACGTAATGCAAATGGAGTAATTATACACCAACACTCGAATGTAGGTCGTGTCTGTTCAAATATTCAAATGATATGTGAATTAATTTCGTGTTTGTAATTGTTAAAACATTATTATATTTATTTACAGTCTAAATATTTGAATGTGTAACATTTGTTGTAATAAAATTAAAGCATTTTAAATTATGTAAGATACACACAGACTGCCGGAGTAATGACCTCATACAAACTTATTGATAGCTTTATTTTAAATGCCTACATTGCGCGGCGGGTAATCGCTTGTCTTAACACGTAGCGTCGACTGGTTTAATTCAGGGGCCGAGTAAAATGCGAAGTGTAAATGTGTTTGAAAAAATCTAGTTTTTGACTGTCTCCGTTGTGCTGTAGTTCGATTCCCGGGCCACAAAAATAGTGGAGTCTCGATTGTGGTTACGTTTTTTGAATCCGCCTGCTTAGTTATCGCCTTCAATGTCAATCTGCGGCCATAACACTACTGCTGCGTTCAGGTAGTCATACATGTGAGAGCCGGTATTCTGTATGCATTCTGTTATATATGGCCATATGTATTCTGGTTAAACACTTTTCACCATTTACGGGTTCATTGTCACTCAACATTGGGTGAATATCGAGGCAGAGTGTTAGCTCATAATAGATAAAAAAAAAGCTTTTCAAACCAACCCCGCTTACCGACCTCATATTGTCAATCCGATGCAATAATCACGTTAAAATCGTACAATTAAATAGATTTCATTTTATTCCTTCAACATTTATTATATAACACGTCAATGAAATGTATATCGTATTCGTTTTACGTATGTATGCATTGGTGTTCTCTCGCCGCAGGACAATTTCCAAGTGGAACGTTCTAGATGGGTGGGGACTATATCTAGCTGCGAGCGAGGACGGTGACCTAAATATATGACGCGACGTGTTGTCTTCGGTGCCACAGTTATTTGCGTGTGTGACTCCATGTGCAGTTTCAAACTTTACGCTCGAAACGGACACACGCCGCACCGCGTTTATCGAACGGGCCGATTGGACATTGGAATGGACAACAAATGTAAGCTGCGGCTTGGGTTAAATGCGAAATGAAACGTCATAACAATCGCTGACACGTATTGTTTCAAATGATTACTCCATTCGCAATACGCAATACGAAAATCGTTATTAAATATTTAGCATTTTATGTATTACTTTTGATTTATTAATTGTTTTTTTTTTTGTTGAAAATAGATCGCGCACGATAACAATGTCCATGCTTTCGATAGACAGAGTTCTTTTAAATTATTATTGCATTTATTTTCTTCTTTTTTTAATTTAACATCTCACGTGAAAAATAAAAAGAATGGGTAACGTCGAAATAAATATGGATTAATTCAAAAAGTTTTAATGATCATTATCACATATATATGTTTAGTATATTTTAGTTACAACAAAAACTTATAAAGCGTATTAACAAATACTTTATATCCTTGCTTTCAGTTGAAATATAATCGTAATGAAGAAAGGAGAATTCGTGTCGTATACTCGCGATCCCATTTCAATCCGTTAAAGTTTCAATTTGAAATTCGAATAGATCGTTGAAAAAAAAAAACAAGACTAAATGCGACTTCAAACAATGCGACCGCTTTGGGCCTATACAAACAAAATGATTGGATTAATCGCAAGCAATCGAGGTGAAAGTGTTGTTTGAAAGTGAATCCATACGAATGCCTAACTAGCCCCGGTTAATCATTCAGACACGCCGACAATTTGCCGCTAATGGTATTTAAAGTCGATGTT
>DWQX01006871.1:0-10796 GCA_018245475.1 Pharmacophagus antenor | reverse complement strand
TCCGATTTATACCATTAGATTTGTGTACTATCTACAAAATACCCACGGGGTATTCACTTTGTGAGTCTTAATTTATATACGAAATGAATACATTGCTAAATTTTGTTACATTATGTTATAGAATCCGAATCGAATTGATTTTAAAATAGTTCATTTGCTCAGTATCATATTAAGTACTAGATTATGTAAAAAATGCATATTAAATTTTAAAGAAGAAATTACTAATTTCTCTTTTGCTTATATTACAAGTTAATTCTTAACCACCTTCGCACTTGCTTTCCAACGTTGTGTATAATATGGGAACATGTACATTCTTGAAGACGTTCATTTCACAACAAACATGACGGAAATGTATCAAACCACCAGATTTTATTATGGGATTGGATATTAGAAAGCGTTATTTCGCTATATGGCGACGATATAGTAGTCAGGTCATGTTACGAGTGGTTCAATGTAAATGCGGATGATTAACGCTATAACTTGCGCAAGGGCACCGCGTACGGAGAGCTCCAGTCCCTCTCGAACACCGCCTGCAGCTCCCTCCTGATGTCCTGGGTGGCGTTGTGGGGGACGGTCTCCTCGAAGTGCTGGAACACGAAGGAGACACCCGCGGTGCTGGTGAAGTAGTCGCCGCACCAGTTGGACGTCCCGATGAGCGCAGTTTGGTCGGTGACCATGTACTTGTTGTGGTTGACGCGCGCGAACGGGATCTTGTCCTGATCGGGCGTCGAGGGCACGACGAAACGCCTCTGAAAATGTATGCTAATCAATTTTATGCCGTAAACTTGTCTTGCATGAAAGAAAAAATCGCTAAACAAAAAATTAATTCCCAAACCAATGTTTTTACTAGAATTGTTCATAATTCTTTCTTTTTCCTAAATTTTTTGGCAAGCCTCATGCATTTTCATATGCATCGTAACTCAATCCTAAAGTCGACGGAAAGCAGTGAATAACAATCTGTAATTCATTAATGTTAAGTCTGGAGACGTACCGAGTCTAGAGCAAAGAAGCAGACACAAAAAATTGAAAAATCGTATTACATTATTTATATCTTGTTATTGGATAATAGAAAGCGTATTAATTTTTATATCCTCATTGGCGTGCTTCCAGGCAAACCCTACAAATCTACATAAAAAAATAATGCGTGACGTGATTTTTCCATTTTATCTTCATTGATTGGTCATTCAGACATTTTAGCAATTATGAGTTATTATTTTTTTGTGCACTATATTGCCTAAAAAGGGCATGCGGGGTTCTCGAGTTTATATGGGAATATCACCATTAGGCGAGCTAGAGCTATCCACTAGTAAATAAATAAAACGTGCCAACTGACCACTTGTACATCGACGCCGGGGTAGGCCTGCGAGAGCGCGGCTAGCGAGCGCAGGAAGTGGTCCTCCTCAGGCCGGGAGTGCTTCCACCAGCTGATCAGCATGCGCACCTTCACCCTGTTCTCGAGCGCCGCCGCGCGGATGGCGTCGTCTATCTTAGGCCAGAACCTACACAATTATCGTTGTCTATAAACATCAAAATATGTATTTATTCAAAACGGGCTATCAAATTACAATTTATTGAAGTCAAAATTTATATACAGAAACCTGTTTCGCCTATCTTTACCATTTATTATAAAATCAAAATAATTTTTTTCACAACAAGCCCCCAAGCAAAACTTCATTGTCATCACTTATGGATAGCATCCTTCCCGCTATCTAAGTGTTAGCTGTGGAGAAGAAACTACGTAACCAATTCCTATCTTCACGCTGTCTCAAAATATTTACAACGAAAAATTACATGAAAATGAGGAATCATGCACAATAGACTTGAGTTTCGAAGCAGAGGTAATATTTAAGAGATAAGACCGCCCGTTGCATATTTATAGCTATATTTAATTGTGTCACATGTAACCTATTTTTATTGGTGTAAAATAAAGTATATTATTATTAATAGCGTTATTTTATATGCGCGCTGATGACAGCATTACTTTATTGTACTCCCGAGATATCGCAGTATTTCAGTTTTACGAGTGCAATTTCCCGTGACGGTTTCAGTGTACGTCGGTCGTAAAGCGCCTCACGAAGCTGACGGCCCCGGTCCCCCGCGCCCCCCGCCGCGTCTCTGACCACGGACTTCATAGACTAAACCAATAATGTACAAGTATTGAATACAATTTTAGCCTGCACTTGTGTAACTTTAATACGAAACTAATCTACTTAAAGGTGCTTTCTAAAACTCAATACTGCGCAGAACGCTAGAAAGTTGTGTATATACTACGTGGCACAGCTGCTAACCCCGGAATCGAACCAAACACTTCCGTAAGAGAATGCGAGCGGTAGACTACAGAGGCACAGAAGTAGTTAAGGTCTAGTTATTTTGAGAGTATATCTCACTTCAACTTGTGTGTGTATATGAGCGCAGGCGCGTAGTCCATCACCGATATGTAGACGAACCGCTCGGCAGACTGTATGATGGACACGATGACGTCGTCGTCGCTGCTCCTGCCAGCTGGACTGAACTGCGGCGGTGAGCTCTGCGTAAGAGAGAGAGAGTATAATGTGCGTGAAGAGGTAAGACTTGTATTTATGACGCTGCGAAATTCAATAGCTGTTACTTTGAAACATAAGGTATCACAAAAAAAAGATCAGAGAAAATTTTAAAGACCCCGTTGATACAAAGCTTAAACTAAACAAATAAATACCTCTAAAAATAATTACAAAAAGAGAGTTGATATTTTTCTAATAGAAATGGGACAATAACAATTTTGCTAACGACAGTTGCGTTTTTAATTATATCGACTTTTGGATTTGGACTTTGCCTTCGTGGTGCAGTGCTTTAGCCACTTGCCTTGTGACGCGGAAATCCGGGTTCGATTCCCGGGTCACAGTAGTAGTGGAGTCTGGACGATGATAGAGTTTTTCAAATCCACCTGGCTAATTACTACCTCCAATGTCAATCTGCTGCCATAACAGCATTGCTGTGTTCCCGGCAGTCATACATACGAGAGCCAGATGTATTCTAGGCGAACCCGTTTCACCATCTACGGCCTCATTGTCACTTAACATGAGGTGGAATCGAGGACAAGTGTCAGCCCATAACCGATAAAAAAAAATTTATTAACCCACCACTTACAAATCTGGGTTAACCAAATCTTACTTAATTTATAGTTTCAAATACATTGTCATTCACTTAAGCATGAAACGAAGTAATTAAAATTTGTTTCATTAATATTAAATGTCCTATGATCAGCAGCGGTGCTGCCATACAGCCAAAAGGAGCAGAATAACTTTAACAGTACTGATCATTAAAATTAATAAATTATAATTTATGCAACCTATTGACATAACCACAAATAAAAATAAAAAAAATATTATATCATTCAAGTATACTTCATTACGTTAGTATATTTAACACTAGATTTATCAAAACATTTTTATGATTTTCTTTACGAGTCTAGTAATTTCGTGCAATGTTGTATCCTTATGTTTCCTGTTTTGCAATAAAATTTATAGAACAATGTTGCCAGTGGGACAGTATAAAAAAATAAAAATATTAAACGTGTATTAGTATACGAAACTTTTAATCTAGTGTTGGCCCGTCAAAATGACGTGTCCGGTAAATCTAGTGTTAAGAGACTGGACTGGCCCAGCAAGCACGCAACGCTATGATAAATAAACTGACATTAAGAAAATTACGTATGTTTATCAAGAAAAGCAAAATTGCGATTACGGATTACGAAAAAAAAAAACAAAAAAAAAAGTAACGATCCAAAAGAAATTTAAGAAACATCGATTCAACAATGGAGTGACAGTATGCAATTCAGTTTGTCACGCAATATAATATATCGGTCGGCGCGACGCCACTTCACCAGGCAAATTGGAAAATAATAACCGAGATCGGGCGCGCGACAAGCGCACTGACATGGACACGCACATCGATCACAAGCAAGCGTACAAAGAAATTAACGGAAAACGAAAAAGGGGACGAGGAACGTTTCTTCGAATCGAAGTGTACGGTTAACAAATATTCAATAAAAGACCACAATTTTCTAAAGATAAAAAATGGAGGTTCTGAATACGACGCATATCCCTTTTTCAACTATTTGTTATTTGCTAGGTAGTAAAAAAAATAGAGATAATACATTATAAAATAGACCTCTATAGATACGGCATAGTAGCATTTTTAATGTGAAAATTCAGATCGTTTTATCGGTTATTATTTAACACTCGATCTCAATTTCACCTGATGTTAAGTGACAATGACAATGGAGCCTACCTTCCACATGAATGACTGTCGGAAAATAGTGTAGCTGTTATGGCGACAGATTAGCACATGGTATTAGCTAGCCAGACGCGTTCATAAAACTTTATCAGCATCCATATTCCACTACACATTTCGTCCGCGAATCGAACCCAGGACCTCCGCTTTACAAGGCAAGCGGTAAACCACTGCCTCACGGTGGCAGTCAAAATGATTAAGTCATCTTTTAGCTAAAGGTTTAATTTCAATTACCACATAATGTATGAATTATCTATGGAAAGCTTTTTTACGTTTTAATAAACGTAATTTGTAAAATAAAATATTTCATTAACAAATAAAAATCGTACATTAATTTTTAATTCATAGACACAGAGTCTTTATTCTTACGATTTGTAGAAGTCTCTACGGTCTACGGCGTAGCTATTAACGCTACAAAGGTCGTGACATTAGGTAAAGCGTCTGCCAGACTGTTGCACAAACCTCGCTAATACCTTATTGACCACGAACAGAATTGTGCGAAATTCAATATAAATATGATTTTAAAAACACTTCCTATATAGCAATTATTATTATTATCTTTTGCATAACAAATTGCAATATAATATTAGAAAACTAGCCGTCATTCGCTTGCGTACCTGGGCGTGGTAATTTTTTTATTTAACCCTTTGTACTCGAAACCATTTTGGACGTCGGCTCCTACCTCTACTTCAATGCAATAACGTACATTGATAAACCATTTACTTTGTATTTTTATATACATTTTCGTAGCAACCAATATACTGTGCTGTAATAAATTATTTCCGTATAATTATTAATAAATTTTAATGTCACTTAAGAGAGCACATCTGAGTGAAATGCCAGAATCACGATGTCACTTGAAAGGGGACAGCGGAGTGCAAAGGGTTAATATCAAGATGGATCTCAATCTTCAGTATATATTATAAATATTCGGCTCCACCGATACCAAGAATAAAAAGTTTGAGTGAAATTTGTCTCCCTCTCCCTCTGTGGTGGAATTTAAAAAAAACTCTTTCTAAGTAGATATTGACACGTCACAAAGGAAACACTCTTCAAATTTCATGTAACTAAAACCATCGCTTTAGGCTGTGCGTCAATATATAGGTTAATCGGTGAATATCGGAACTTTGAATTTCATAAGTATACAAGGAAATTAAAACTGTAACTCACATTAAAATTTTATTTTCGGTCTTGTCAAATAAATGTGACCCCGACCGAGAAAGGTATAAGATGCGCCAGGTGGTGTTTAGCTATTCTGACCTCAATTAATGTTTATCTAGCCGTCCCGGGCAGTTTTCCCGTGGGGGTATTGGATCTATTAAAAGATTTAGTTTATATTTGTTTTAATAGAAACGTGTATATTAAGGGGAAGTTGCAAAATATACGAAAGCAAATGGTAAGAATGATTTATGGTTAATCAAAACATATCGTCAGCAATGAAAATGCACAAATCCCTCTATTTGCACGGTACTACACTGTTTCACCCAAAAAAAAATCGAGAACCGTGCGAATCGAGGGACTGGTGTAATTAATTAAACATTAATATAGAAATTAAAAAATATATATAATAGATGCCATTTACGTAAAGGTATTTTGGAACATACTGTATAAAACATAACATTATTTGCATCTGTATCTTATAATTATTTCTGCTTAAAAATCTAGAGCAAAAAAGGAACCTTATATATTATACAGGGCGGACATTCTTGGAGTGACGTCAGCTTTAACATATACCAACTATACTCGTATGTTGGAGATCCGACGTGTGACAGTCCACCGGAAGAATAGCACTATTGACAAACGGCGCGGTCAATTATTGTTTTGATTCCATTGACATTATTTTAAAAGCAAACATATAGCAACGAATATACTTGGAACACGGACTAAAATATAAATATTTCACTGATAAGTGGAAATAACATTAATTGAAAATTTTAGTAAAGCATCGTCAGAAAGTATAGATAGACTAGTAATTTTAAAATGATTGACCAGTTTTTTGTTTCCCATTTTTAGAGCTCCCCAACCAAAGGGTGACAAACGGAACCCCATTACAGAACCTCTGCCGTCTGTCCGTCCGTCTCTCAGCGGATTCTAACTCACGAACCGTAATAGGTAGAATATTGAATTTTTCGCAGATTATATATTTCTATTACCGCTACAGAAACAAATAAAAATACAATAATATTACATAAAATACTAAAACTAAATAAATGCTTTACTTAAGCACATTCAGCTCCATCTGTTGAGAGTCGATGGCATTCTTTAGATTTTTCAATAAGAGGCTATTATGATTATTATCATAATTGCTGTATGAGGCTATTATGATAGCTGTTTCAACGTTTTGCCTTCATGCCAACTAACTCTGTTTATACTGTACGGAACCCGTTTAGTTGCGAGTCCGACTCACACTTGGCTATTTATTATCATTGCAATGAACACACAACCAAATATTCATTAGTTACAAAGAAAAAACTAAAACGAAATTAGGAGTTTTAAAATTACGATGACTACGCAGACAATGGTTTATACATGTACTTGTGTCTGTACCCACTTTTTCGTCGATGGTTGGTAAAACGCAGAAAGGAATAAAAAACGACGTAAGCTTTACTTATTCTCCTATAAATTGAAACTACTAAACGTAGAATCGCTTCAAAAGGCTTCTAGAACTATACGAAGTAAGCTCCATTTTCCAATTACCAACTGTTCCGATGAAACCGAATAGAGAGCCAATAAAGTGTAATTAACAAGCCCCCGTGGCTAATGGTGTGCCGCTAGTCGTGGAAATGTGCGCCGGCACGAAAATCTTAGAGACCGAACAACGATTATGAGATTTTAACACGAACCAAACTTTTGTATAAGCGGCAAGTAATAACAACAGAAACTGTAGAGACAGAAAATGAATAAACAAGATTTATTTAACCGTAAATAATTGTATTTTTGGCTGGCTCCGTGGCACAGTACAGCACAGATTACGTTGCCTTGTAACACGGAGTATCTAGGTTTGATTCTCGGGTCACATGAATGGAGCTGGTGGTAGGGTTTGTCGTTCCCGCCTGTCTAACTACTACCCTCAATGCAATTGTTGCCATAAGAACATTGCTGTGTTCGGGCAGTTATACATGTGGAAGCCAGAAATATTCTACGCGAACACGCCTCCCCGTCTACGGCCTCATTGTCACTTAACATCAGGTGAAATCGGGGCCATGTGTAAGCCTTTAACCGATAAAAAAAAGAAATAGATGTTCTTACCTCATACAGTAGTTACATACTAAATACCTATAAGCCGCGTTCCAAGCATATTGACACGAAATTAAAGGATCCTCTTCTAATATAACGTCAACTATCTAATATAACACATGATATTCGTGTGATATTGAGGTCAAGTGTTAGTTCATAGTCGATTTAAAATAAAATAGAAATCTAAGTTTAAACTAAGGTTAAAGTTATTTAAGTTTCGAATTTAATGATAACATAAAAATAATATTTTATATTAAATAATAATAAAAAAACGAATTAGCTTAAATGATCAAAATCGTTTTGTCGATATTTCCTTCGTGATTCAAATATCAACGATTCATTTTCTTATTGTGACGTGGGATCGCTTCAACCTCCAATAAACTGTTGTATCAAAATGGATACGAGAAGCCAATAAACTCTTGTCTTACGGTTGATCAATAGCAATGTTATCGCTTTGATCAATTTTCATACTTGGCACGTCTCCTAGCTCAATAGTAATTTACCGTCCAATGTATATTTTTTTTTTGGCACAAAGGATTCAATGAGGTCGAGGTGCTGCTGGAACTAACATACCTTGACCTACCGTTATAAGTATATGACCATTAGACGAGCCCACAACATTTATAAACACATTTACTTAGTAAAAGTAAATTTGTTACTTTTTCAACACTTAATAGGTGTGTATAAAATTTCTGTATGTTTAGTCTTAAGACATAGTTCCCCAATTATGATATTAATTACGAAAACTTTACTTCATCACATTTTTTTTAAGGTCGTAAGCTTTTGTTTTACGTTTTTTGGTTTAGTAGCATCGCCACTTACAAAATGAAGCAAATACTGTCTGTATTTAAGCTACTTGCGATTTTCATAAATCTTTACCATTCTATTCGAGGACTCACTGTAACTTACGTTGTATTAATAGTTAAAATTTAATTCTTCAAACAAAGACAAACAATTTTCGTTTGAATTTTTTATACTTAACATCATCATGTACCTGTACAAAGCCAGAACTTTTCGCAAAGTCAAATATAACTAACTTTATATTTCAGTTCAAAAGAATCGGTCGATTTCATTGATGTTTAATCAAATGATCGCAGTTAATTAAAATCGCTAATAGTTTTAAGTTCAACGGCTTTGTTTAGGAGTTCGGTGATGTACCGCACTATTTTGCTTTATTTATCTTTTGGATGAGTTGGAATACATATTATTACTTGTAATGACAACAAAGATGATCAAGCCAAAAAAATAATGTATTTAATTTATACGTTGTCACTGTTGTTTAACTGAAGTCTATCACCCATTATCCCTAAACTTATCACTGTTTAACAAATTTCTGAAGACTGACCAATCTGATCGAAAATTGTAATAATATTTTTAAAATGTTTATTTTCAACTAACTGTAATTTAGACTAGAATATGATAAGTTCATTTTAAAAAAAATATTGAAATTTCACTTAAATTGAAACAGATCGAGATGAATAAGATGAGTAATATTGTAGAAAATATAAAAATCACAGTCGTAGCAAAAATTTTGATCGTATAATAAATTTTTAAATACATGTACGCGTCTTAAATGATCAAGAATTATATAAGTAGTGAGTGTAGTTGTAGCAAGTGATGGAAGTCGATACATCAATATTAAAGCTCGTAACACTAAGTTGTAACGGACTTTGAGTATTAGATACATTATGCGGTTATAGTTTCCCCCAGATCCCCCGGGGAGACATGGGATGACGTACAGCTTTACGGTTTATGGCTTCAAGTAATATCCGTAAAGCGTACTTTGTTGTAAATTGTATACTACGATAATAAACTTTAATAAATATAAAGAAAAATTTCAATGAAAAGTCATTTAAATATAAATTTAAATTGATAAATATTATTACGGTAAATATATGATCATTTAATCCAAATTCAAAAAATACAATTTATAAATTTGAGATATAAAAGCGTATTCGGCATGCCCACTATTAAGCACCATAAGGTGTCGAATTCCTTTAAGTGACAGTATATACGTTTCTACAAACCCTTAACGAACGAATGCCGCCATATAAGCGGCGTTATATAAAGTAAAAAAAACAACAGCGTATTCACAAGCGACATAACGTTTCACAGGAAGCTAGTTTCTTTCAACATCATTCGTGTACAAAAATATCAGAGATAATCGACAATTTTTTTTCCGGCACATTTAATTAAAATATTAAATTTCATACAAATCTGTGAAATAAGTTATCGTCATGTCAAGTATGCGCTCGTTAATTAAGGGTTAATCGCCAAACGATGCAATTAGCTTATCTATTAATAAATTAAAATATTTTGTCAATCGCATTTTATGCAAAAATAAATATTTTTACTTACATGACTATTTCGAAATAAAATGTTTTTTTTTTTCAAATCTGTATTTTAGATTTGTATATAGGATCACGAAAAAAAAGACAAACCGCTTTTAGTTTTTAGTCAACTGAGAAACTTGAGAAGAACTCAGAGGAAGGTGCGTTGCAAACTGACAGCAATTATAAAAAAATATAACGATTAAAATTTATTTCGATATTGTATCCCCTTGAGCTGATTTTTTATTTTTGAGAATAAGAAGTCATACGGTGCTAGGTCAGGGCTGTAAAGAGTGTGACCCAGGAGTTTGACCGGTGTGCTGTCTAGGAAGTCCCGCGTTTTGATTGCGGTGTGAACGGGCGCATTGTCGTGGTGTAGCAGTAGTCCGCGGATCTCCCTGTTTGGTCGCTTGTTGCTCACAACAGACAGAACTTCTGCCAAACATTTGGTAATATACCACTCGGTGTTAATGCTTCTTTGGTTTCGTAAAGGAATTGACCCTATGTAGCCAGTGAATTAAAAAGCTTCCGATCAAAATCTTCCCCCCGCTTCTAGGTCGCTTTACTTTGGTAGGTGTTGATTCGTTTTGAAACACCCAAACCGTCGTCCGTCGTTTCTGGATCGTATTGATAAATCCAGGATTCACCACATGTAACGATGTCGTTAACACGCCGAGACGAGACTGCTTCAAATTTGTCTATCATATCATGGCACCATTCCACCCTTACCTGCTTCTGAACATAGGTGAAGTTGTGCGGCACCCAGCGTGAAACTATCCTCCGCACACGAGGATGCACGAGTACAATCTCGCGAAGGTTTCCTGATCCAATTTGCAGTATATGCTGAATCTCTTGGTATGTAACTCGCCTATTGTCTTGGATCCAATTTTTCACCACTAACACGTTTTCTTCCGTAACAACCGTCAAAGGGCGACCACTTTTTTCTTCATCTCCCAA
>DWQX01006870.1:0-10798 GCA_018245475.1 Pharmacophagus antenor | reverse complement strand
ACAAGTTCCCTATTTAATAAGGTAAATAAATAATTTGTAGAGCACTAACTTTTGGAGTTTTATTCAATTTTGTAATTATTTTAAGGTGGTCTCAAACTTTTGGCCGGCAATGTGTATCATCTATAGGAACTAATATAAGAATACTGTAAGTCATTTTAAATAACAATAGTTTTTATGAGACATCACTAGATGAAGTTAATACGATAGATCGAAAATTGGAAGAAAAAATAATTTGTCCCAATAACGAAAATTTAAGTGAAGTCTGATTTCTATGTTTTTATTTTTGTAGAAACTCTAAAAACTCTTTTCGTTTGTATTCTAAATGAAAAATACACAAATATTTTTTCTATCATAAATACATAAATTCGTAACTGCACCAAGATGGCCTTAGCAGTAGAAATAATAATTATATCTTTTACTAAGTTGCTACGACATGCTATGCGAGTGTGTGTGAATAGAGGAGCACGGAGTAATTTTAGTAAATGTGACAAAGTGACTACGTTATTTTATAACAGTCAGATATTACGATATTTAACGTGACCTGTAAAAGATAACGGTAACAGGTACAAGCGATATTGTATCACTTTGACTGACTTTACTTTTTAACCATTAGTATTTCACGTGTTATGATAAATACGTCTCAACTCTAGCATCCAGTATCTGTTAAGATTAAAGCGGTAAGTGGCTTTCAAGCTTATAACGTATATATAGTACAGTTTGAATGTATAATTAATTTTGTATTTGAAGTTCGTGTAATTAATACTATGAAGAAAACTATGTTTTCCTTTTTGATTGCACTCTGTATACATATAAATCATGTGAGTATAATTTCAAGTATTGCATACAAATTTATATGTATGTTTTCGTAAACTTGTGACACTTAAATTATTACACACACACACACATATATATATATATTATATAGAAGTAAACTAAAATTAATAAGTAATAGTTTTGTTTTTGCAAATAAATATTATTTAACAACTGACCTACATTACACTAATTTATGATAATAATGTTATCAGATAGATAACAATTAACAGCAAAATATCATTGTTTGTTTGTTTAAATTTGTTCAGAGTTATTCTGAGCGAGTTCTTGTTTTACGTCAAAGATTATCTGTCCTCAATTTTTATTTTATAAAATTTAATGTATGTATTTATATTTCTTTTTAATTTTGTATATATACTTATAGTTTTATAGTAGCAGTTTTATAAATAATGACGGAATGATTTGCAAGCTTTTTAAGTTATATTACTAGATGATACCTTATAACCAATAGATATTTTTAAATATAATTTTATTTTGTTATAAAACTTTAATGTCTTTTCATATCAATAAATTTGATTGACATTATCTTTATCTCAGAAGAGATTAATAAAGCTTTAGAATGTCTTCAAAATTTTACGACAGATCCATTAATGTGAAAAGTTAATAAGTGATTATATATAACAACAACTAACGGTAGGTCATTCTCTGACAAGAAATTAAAATGTTACAGTCGATGAAGCCAATTTTAATAGTTCATGGCGGTGCAGGTGACATTGCTCAAAGTCGAGTCCAAGGAAAATTAGATGGAGTTAGGTTGGCAGTCAGAGAGGGCTACAAATTATTGCAGCAAAATGGTACTGCTTTAGAAGCAGTAGAAGCGGCTGTTGTCTCTATGGAAAAAGATGAAAATTTTAATGCAGGTGCTCTTTCATTTCTACTATATGAATTAGGTGATAACAATAATTAATAATAATTAGTATTGTGATTTGTACAGGCTATGGCTCAGTTTTAAATTTAGCTGGTGAGGTTGAAATGGAAGCAAGTATAATGAGTGGACAGAATCTTGAAGTAGGTGCGGTAACACTCATAAAAGATTTTCTGCATCCAATAAGCATTGCTCAAAAAGTTCTTTCAGACTCACCTCATTGCCTACTGGGTGGTCAGGGTGCAAAGCAATTTGCTTTAGAAAAGGTTAGTATTGTATTGAACAATACTTAATAAATAATTAATATTCCTATGAATTGTAATATTTAATTTAAGTTAAATGGTTTTTTAGTAATCTGGGTAAAATGTTAACTTAGTAATCAATTCCTAGTAGTGCAAGGATTTTGTGAATCCTAAAGGCCAACTTTATTACATGTAAAAAGTTGAAAGTGTTTTTCTGTCTAAAATATGTTAAATCATTTTTGCAGAATTGACGATTTGGACTAAAATATGTTGTAAATTAAAAAAAAAACTATTGTTATTATTTAGATTCTTGTTTCATAAAATTAATTTTTCAATAAAACTGTTTAATCCTCTATGCACACTGGAAAAATCCCAAATGCCCTTTTTAAATTAATTGGCACTGTGTTTGGAATAATTTTAAATAATACATTTTTCAGGGTTTCTCAACAGTTCCACCAGAATCATTAATTAGTGATAATGCTTTAGCAACATTAAAAAACTTACTAGAAAATGGTGAAGTTGGAAAGACTGAAATTGGTACTTCTGAGGTAAAATAGTTTTCTTGACATGTATTTTATTAATGTTGTAAAAAGTATGAAACTTGTGTTCATAATAACTTTTTTTATTACTAGGGTGGAGTAGGCACAGTAGGAGCAGTTGCAATTGATGCTAATGGGCATATTGCAGTAGCTACAAGTACAGGTGGTATAATGGGAAAGGCAGTGGGACGTATTGGGGATACACCACAGATTGGTAGTGGAACTTATGCAGATGATAACATTGGTGGTGTATCTACTACAGGTATTCATTTATGTTATAGTTTAATAGCTCACTTAATTTAACATGAAAAGTACCTTTAATTATCAAATTACTTATATATAATATTCTTTAGAAATGTATTTACTTTGAATTTTGGCTAGGTCATGGTGAATCAATATTGAAGTATTGCTTAGCACATACTATTATAAAACAGATGGAAAATGGTGTTGATGTAAGCACAGCCACAAAGGATGCAATATCTGGTAAAACTTATTTTTCCATGTCATTTAAAAAAAATACCATGGTGTTATACATAAAATCTAAACTTTAATTCATCTAGAAGTAATTATTCATCCATAAGGGGTAGTAAAGTCTTTGAGTGGTGGCCAGGTGGACGCAGTCTAGATAGACTTACCTAAAAGGTGGACCCACGATCTGGTGAAGGTCGTAGGATGAAATTGGATGTTGGCAGCATACGGTTGATGATTGTGGAGATCCTTCAGGGAGGCATATGTCCATCAGTTGACTTTCATTGGCTAATTATGATTATGATGATTCATTCGTAGTGACATTAATATTTTTTTAGTAATTTTTTTATATATAATTTAAAGAAATAAAGCAACCAGTTCTATTCAGCAGAAGAATAATGAACTGTTGATAAGGAAAACTCGAAGTACTGTTGTAGTTTTGAATATTGTATATAATAATGTATATACGTAACAATATTTGTTTTATATGTGTTTGTGTTAATTAAACTTAAATGTTACAGGTATGACATCTCGATTGAAAAACACAGCTGGTGCAATAACTTTATCCAAGGATGGTGATGTCGGGGTTTATTTTTCTTCTAAACGAATGGCTTGGGCTTACATAAGAGATCAGAAACTGTTTTATGGTATTGAACATGACCAAATCTTAGAAGAAAATTATGCAAAATAATTATAAATACAAAGAACATTATTAGTAAGATATTGATTGTAACAACATAATGTTTAACCTTTTGTTGATGATGACTTTCGTGTTGAATGATGTACATGATACAATAAAATGACCTTACTTATAAATGATCTTATAAGGGCATTATATATCGATAGTTTATTTATTTATACATCTAAGATTTGGATAAAGGTTATAACTATATTCCTACAAAAGTTACACCTCTCAATCGCCACTCGTTCTACCGAGCGAAAAATCGTGGCGACCAAGAATCGCCTCTCGTCCGCAAAGTGTTAAATTATATCTATGTATGTATTATAGAGAATACATTAATAAGGCTGAATTTAATTTTAGGAATTAGTTTTCATGGTTGGTTGTTTACAAAATTTAAAATAAATGCTATGTAAACGATAATTAGTCTTTAATCGACAATAAAAGCTAACCCATTTTTATTTTGTTTTATTTTTACGTCTTTCACAATAATATACTTCTCATTATAATGTTTTTTTTTTTGAATATTAAGAGCTTTGACTGCTAGCGTGGCGCAGTGGTTTATCAGCTTGCTTTGTAACACGAAGGTCCCTAGTTCGATTTCCGGACCACAGGAGCAGTAGAATCTGGATGGTGGTATGGTCTTCCCAAGTCAACTGGCTAACTACCACTATCAATGTCAATCTGTCGCCATAACAGCATTGCTGTGTTCCGTCACTCATAAAGGTGAGAACCAGATGTATTCTGGGCGAACACGCTTCACCATCTACGGTCTCATTGTCACTTAATATCAGATGAAATCAAGGCCAAGTGTTAGTGTTTAACAGATAAAAAATAATATGCGATTGTTTTAATCTGTTATTTGTTAAAGCATAAGTTTAGATGATAATGATTTGGAAACGTATTTTTTTAATAAAACTTGTTAAGACAAAAATGACGTTCATGTGGTGATAAGTTGTAAGCGTACGTAATATTTCTCACGATTACACTGATCACCTTGAAGTGCACGATGGTTTGGTGAATGCCAACAGTTGTTGGATTTTGTAGGATGATAATTAGTTGATAGTTGTGGCGCTACTTTGGCAGTAAATCCCATCACTAAAATATTGCTTGTGTAGAGAGAAGCTTGAGCGACGGGTAAGGATTAGAGGCAGGTGGCGTAACTACGTGACTTGATCTTATGCTGATGTTCTCAGAATCGTAAACCTCTTCATTGTAGTGAGTTATATTGTAGGAAAGTGTAGATTTATTTAGCGATTACATTGAACAATAGGTGTAATGGACAATGTCGGCATAGGTGCCGTAACAAAAGTCAATGTAATAAAATGTAAAGGCGCAGGTATGCGATTGCGGTGTCGACAGTAATATAGCACACCTGCAACCGTCGTAAATAATTATATGTACAACGCGTGTAGCACATGTGACGTACTGCGTACAAATCTTTATGGTGCCGCCACAATGGTATATGTCGATTCTTCAGTAATTAACTGCTTTAAATTTTAATAACTTCGCGCCATTAAACTGTGACACTGACATCCTGCTGTTAGTAATTTAATTGTAATTAACGCTTACAAGAGTTGTCTCTACAATTGAATATTGATAAAGCACATAAATTTGGTAAACTATTATAGTATATTACAATATTTTTGGAAGATTTATAATATAATGTTGAATAACCAAATAAAGATAACTATCTCATATGTTTTTGTTATTAGTAAAAAATATTAAGTTTTTAACTAGACCTTATATCTCTCTCTTCCTGAGTACATTCAAAAAAGAAAAAAACATATTTTGACAATTAAATTGTCTAACTTAACTATCAATCAAGAGTTAAATGTAATGTTTATGGTACAAAATAATATTATAGGAAACACCATTAAACAATCGATTGAATTGAATATGTAACAAAATTCTGTGAATATAATATAAGACAGAATACAAAAATTTATAGATTTCAGCTGTTGATCCACGTGAAAACAATTTTGATTAAAAAATGTCTCTAAGGTTCAAACAAAATGAATTACAATGTTTTAATTGGTTTTATAATATTTCACCATGTTTTCCTATAAAAGGTTCAAAGGTGAATATCATAACAGATCCTACAAAATTTTATGATACATTATATGAGAGGTTTAAAAATGCAAGTCGTCGTATTTCAATTGCCAGTTTATACATTGGCATCGGAGATTTAGAAAGAAATCTTATGGATGTAGCCAAACAAAGTCTTATTATCAACAAAGGGTTAAAGTTGAACGTTTTATTGGACTATCAACGAGGTACACGTGAAATCATCAATTCTCGCAGTCTCGTACAAGACCTGTTGAAAGCTGCTCCTAACCAATCGAAATTGTCAATGTATCAAACACCACGTATTCAAGGTCTTTGGTCAATGACTTTGCCTGCTCGTTATAATGAAATTGTAGGCCTCCAACACATGAAATTATATATTACTGATGATTCTATTTTACTGAGCGGAGCTAATTGCTCAAATGATTATTTCCAAAAGAGACAAGATCGTTACATTGAGATTGAAGATGTTGATCTTGCTAATTTTTATTGTGAACTCATAGGTATGATAATTGTAAGTTTTTTTTATTATTTCCTTTTGTTAGTTTTTACATACTTTTTATTTAAATTTTTTGAATTGCTTAATTAAAAACTTTACTATTTTAGCGGAAGTAATGAAATTCAGTAAACAAGAGACCAATAGTTCATATCAGGATCATCAGCTTACAGGAACAATAAAAAAGGAAGTTAATAAAAGAATCACTAGCTTAATAGAGAAGTGGAAAAAGAAGCAAAGTGTTAAATTGGCTTCAGTTGCTGAGGGTAAAATTATTGTAATATGCACTATAGTATCAGTCTTGTTTTAATTGTTAATAAATGAGAATTACTGTTTTTCATTCCATTCAGTTACTTATCCATTAACTATTAATTAATCTTAAATGTTTTATTTCTTGGCAGACTAAGTTATTAGTTTAATTGAGACTCTTCTTATATGAACACTTCACTTAAAACTAAAAAGTCTAAATTTGAAAGATATTTTTGAGTAAACATTGTTACATAAATATTGAAAAATGTAGTACTTTATAAACCTCTTTATAAAGAGAAATACACATCCAGTTTTACATATATAAATCTATTTGCAGATTCAACGGACACATGGGTGTTTCCTTTGATACAAATGGGTGAATTTAATATTACTCAAGATGAGTATGCAACTTGTAAAATTTTATCATCAGTGCCTAAAGGTTCATATATTCGTTTAGCTACAGGTTATTTTAATCTAACAGAGAATTATTCCAATACTCTTCTAAAGAATTGTAAAGCAAATGTAAGCCTTTTGATGGCTCATCCAAATGTAAGTATAAATTATTTGTAGTACTTTTCAAAAGTCAAAATTGGGGCAATAATAATTCATCTATTATATATTTTTATGTTATTGATATTTTCAGGCAAATGGATTTATGGGTGCTGCTGGACCTGCTGGTGGAATACCATATGCTTACTCATTGATTGCGAAAAAGTAAGTTAAGATTTTTTTTTCAATGAATGTTCTTTTTAAAAATGTTATGCTCTGGAGCATTTTGTTCATTCATTTTCATCTGTACTTCGGCAGGTTTTGGCAAAGGGTTGTTGATTTTAATCAAACAAGAAGAGTACAAATGTTAGAATATGAAAGACAGAACTGGACATTTCATGCTAAGGGATTATGGTAAGTTTCATTAAGATTTTGATTGTCAAATCAATTGAAAATGGGAATTTATATTAGGTGTTAAAGTGATAATATAAAATGTTTGTATGACTTAAATACAAATGTTTATTTTATGATAATAAAATTATTATGATTTTGAGGAGTCTCTGTCTACGCAAACGTGTTGTGAATTTTGTTCTAGGTATTACCCTTCACAAAGCAGTAGACCATGGCTAACAGTTATTGGATCGGCAAACTTAGGAGAGAGATCCGTAAATCGTGACCTGGAGGCTCAAGCTGCCATTTTTACAATTTCACCACAGTTACAGGTAAATTAGTCAATGCATTTCTATCGCCCACTGGCCTTGTTATAAATTATACAATAATTAATACTCATTTTTCTAATTGTATAGAAAACGTTTGGTGCACAGATAGCAGTAATAAAAATATAATTTATTAGAGCATGATGAAATAGTATAATTTTAAAATTTTTAGGAGAAACTGCATGATGAATGCTGTAAGTTACATAAATATGCATCAGAATGTGGCAAAGTGATACAGGGGCGCCAGGTGCCTATGTGGGTGCAGGCCACTGTTAGACTTTTTAGAACTTATTTCTAGTTATATGCATAAATTAAAGTTTGTTATTATGTATGATGATTATTTATAATAAGTATAGTAGTACATTTTACAATTTGTTTTGTGTTAAAAAAAAAATGACCACTGAAAGAGAAATTCAACAGTATGTTTTGTGAATTTCTGAATGCAATATTCTTTTTATTTATCTAATTAATAATATAAGCATTAAGTGTCTAACATATACAATCATTTTGTATAGTGTATAAAAACATATTGCATTTTTGTATTGTAAATGAAACTACAGCGAAATTGTTCAATAACCTTAGTGGAATATTCCTAAAATTTTAATCCATGTATTAAGTGAAGCAATATCATATTATGCGCATCATATTTATGGGACGAGCCATTTTGACGAAACAACGTTCGATAAAAAGTTCCGAATACAATTTTTAGTTTTCTTAGTTACGTAATAAGTTTTTTTATTTGTGTTTTTTAATTTATACGGGAACTGGTATGGAACCAGTTCCCATGCTTAATGTTTCTACTTTACAATGTTTAACTTCGTTTATGCCGAACCCTAAAGATTTCAATGCTTGTTAATAGAATTCAGGTTAAGATATTTGGCGGAAATAGAGACGGTATATTTCTATATGTTATGCATAATCGTTGAATTTTTGTTTTTGAATAAATAAGTATAAAATATAATTGTCTTTTTATTTGGAAATTCAAAATAATTGCTTTATGCATAACGTTTCCGTAGTTTTTATGGCAGTTCTTCAAAAGAGTTTTAATACTTTTGTCTGGGTAATATCCAAACGAAGTGAATCGTAGATGGCCTATGGGCGGGGAGGTAAACAGTATATAGAGTATTCTTAGCATATACGATATATTCACACCCACCTCAAAAAAAGTATTAAACCGTGAATAAGATCCGATTGAATAACGCATTTAACTTGCAAACATGTTTCAATTTGTAAGAACTACTGCACAGAAATGAGTACGAGTCGTTTTCAAACGTGACAATTATTTGTTTTAAAGCGCTTATTGTATCAAAGCTTTATAATAAAATATTAGGTTGGGAAAAAAGTTTCTTCGCATTTTATGTAAAAATTCAAAAGGTTTTTTCATAAAGTTTATTTACATTTGACTAAAGTATGCAGGTGCCGTTCTGTTGATAATTTTTTGTCACCTTGTAGGTAGGAATGTGATCATATTGCTATAAAAATTTTGGGGCTTCTGATCAAAAAACTGCTACAAGTGGTTTTGCCAATCCTCTCGTGCTATTAACCTGACACTGTCTAAGGAATTCTGCAGACTTAAAAAGGGGAAAAATCTGAAGGTGCAAGCTCTAGCGTTATTATGGTGAAAAACCACACCCTTTTTGTTAATTAATTCCGGCCGTTTTCAACTTTTTGCTTTTATCTGATCAGTTGTTCGCGGTACAGTTCAGAATCGATGGTTCTGCCTGGCTGTAATAGCTCATAATGTATAATACCCTTCAAATCCCACCATACACAGCATCACCTTGTTGCGAAGCCTGACCGGCCTTTGACCAATCTTTTTCGCATGTTCTTGTCGTACGTGATCCATTATTCATCACCAGTTACAAGCTTGTTCAAAATTGGTTCGGTTTCATTACGTCGTATAAAAGAATCACAAATGAGTACACGGTTCATTAGGTTGCTTTCAGTAAGCTCATGAGGTACCCAAATATCTAGTTTTATCTGTACCCAGCTTTTTTCAAACGCGCAAAACCGTTTTGTGGTCAATTCCCAGTTCTCCAGCCACACCGTAACTGCTAATATGCCGATCTTGCTCCACTTTTTCAAAAATGGCATTAATTTTGTCTGTAACAGGGCGACTAGAGCACTTTTTGATATTAAAATTTTGGGATTGAAAACGCTTAAACATAATTTGCACTACTCTCACAGATACTGCATTAGGTCCATAAACATCACAAATTTTTTTCGCGACTTTTGTTACATTTTTACCTTTTTTGTAGTAAAATTTTAAAATGTATCGAATTTCTTCATTAGATTCACTCATTACTATAAGAAAAACAAATGCAAACGACACATTTTCATAATTTGAATTTGGAATTGTCTTCTTAAAAATTAAAACTCTATAATGATACTAAAACCAGCCAGATACAAATGGTATTGCCAAAGATATTTTATTAAAAGTTCATACATACTATACTCTAAAAGACTTTCCCCAACCTATTACTTAGAAATTTCTAGCCATATTGTTTGAGTTGTAAACAAGTTCTATTGCTAAATTATTGACATTTATATATCTTCTGAAACAGTATGTTTCTTGTTGCAAATAGCAAATAAACATAACAGAATTCATTTTGAAGCAGGTATTACTGGAGTAAATTAAAAGTAATATTTTAATAATTTTATTCATAATCATTCTTATTTTCTTCACAATCACATTATTATTATTATTTTGATTCACACTTAAAGTAAATTTAAAATAAATTAAATGAAAACACTCTGTAATAATAATTTATACAAAAATTCAGTCGTTTCCTGACATTATTTGATTACAATTAAAGTATATAATGAAATTTACAGTAATAGGAATCAGGCACATTATTATATAATTAATCTATTTACTAATGAGTAGAAGGATATTTCACTAAAACATTGAAATACCTAAAAACAATAGGTAATAATGATGTTGTTTCCTGAATGTGGACGAATTCACTTTTCACAGTTTAAACAATACAATAAACAATCAATTGATCCCACAAAACAAAAACTCACTTTTGAGCATAATCATATAATCAGATTAATAATTATTGCAATTGAGCAATTTACACAACATATTACTTATTTAATAAGAGACTTTTATTAAAAAATCTGTGAAGTATGTAGTTTATATATATATATATAT
>DWQX01006869.1:0-10798 GCA_018245475.1 Pharmacophagus antenor | reverse complement strand
TTGTTGCGACAATGCAATAGAATTCCTTTGATAATTAACAATAAATTAAAGGTATGTTGTAAATTAATGCGTCAAGGCAAGATAATGTCTGCGGTGTACCGCTCGTGCAATATAACAAAAAAACGTCACGAAAAAACTTCAGTATTGTAAATCGAGTCAACTACCATATAGGCGTAATGATTTGTCCTTGTAACGCGAAGTCCGAGGTTCGATATCGGGCGACAGATGCAGTGGATTTTAGTGTTGGAATAGTTATCCGATTCCGCCTAACTAGTTACTACTTACTATGTCACTCGCGATAACAGCAGTGCTGTGTTCCCGCAGTCATACATGTGGGGGTATTCTGGGCGAACACGCTTCAACACCTACGGCCTTATTGTTTCTTAACACTGGATGAAATCGATGTCAAATGCTAGCTCATTATCGATAAAATAATGACAGTACAAAATATATTGTACACATTGCGAAGTGGTAAATATGTTTTTTTTCTTTCTTTCACAGACATTCACAAGAATTCATCTGGATTCATCAATGCGAATAGTTACAATATTCAATTATGTGTTTACATGTATTTGAATTGTAACATAGCTTTGTGTTGATTTAGGACGGATACGGTTGGTGGAAATATTATACTTTATATAAGCACATTGTGTGTTTAAACGGAGAAATGTTTATAGTAACGTATAATAGGGAGTTGAGTTCAATTGTATTATTTTCTTTATCGGATATGGCTTTACGTTTGATTTGGCACTTTGCCACGATTTCACTTGATGTTAAGAGACAATGAGGCGGTAGATGATTAAGTATATGTTTGGCTCTCATATGTGTGACTGCCCGAACAACGATGCTGTTATGGCGGCAGATTGAAATTGACGGTGGTTAAGTCAGTCAAATGGTTTAGAAAAATCATAAAATCAACAGACCCAGACATCTGTGGCCTGGGATATAATTAGGGATGTTTGCGATACAAGGCAAGCAGGTAAGCCACAGACACAAAATGTTATCAAAAGTAAAAAAGAAGACTATGCACATGTTTTAAAACAGTAGTTGTAGTGTTTCTTTTTTTTTGAAAATATATGTTAAATGGGTTTAATGAAATGTGAGAATAGAAAAAAATGAGGTGCTTTGCATTCGCGATTTCTGTAAAATAATTGCTATAGGAATGTTTTTCTTTTAGCCGATTATTGTTATCGCCAATGGAACTTTTAAAAAACAAACTTTATTATTTATGTTATAAAGTTTTTCACAAGTCGTTTGTCATGTTTATTTTTGAACTTCGTCGTCTATTTCATAGGTTACATTACTTTATGGTCTCTTAAATATTTAAAGAATGGCCAGAAGTAAGTAGATGACGCTTCAGGAACAGTTTAGATAATTGGAAAAGACGCTCTTGTGTTTCTGACCATCTAAGCTTATAAGGACATAGAAGAAAAAGGGGTTGAATGTATGTAACCTTATGCTGGGAACTGATGAAAAGGTCTTATTAGTAATTAACAAAACTAAGTGGAAATTCAAACTGAAAATTCTGTAACGTCAATCTTTATTATAATTATGGCATTAATGTTCCTCTCCTTGTGTGCTTAGGCCCTGAATTACAACTGTGGGATCATATCTGTATGTTTGAGTTATAATTTATTAATTATGCACGCAAATATCTACATAAATCTAAGCTTAATGTTGGAAAATATGATGATGATAAATATTTTTCTACATTTCTACGTTGTGTTTTCATAATAAGGTGCTATATATGTTATTATATTTTCGTTAACTATTATCTGACCGTAATTATACATGATGTTAAGTAACTGCCTCCGTAGCGTAGTGGACTCGCCGCTTGCTCGGTAACGCGGAGGTCCCGGGTTGGATTTCCAGCCTACGGGAGAAGTGAAATCTGGATAGTGGTAGGGTTTTTTCAAACCCACCTGGCTAGCTACGACTCTTAATGTCAATTTGCAGTTATAAGCGCATTGCTGTGTTCCGGCAGTCACATCATCACCGGCAGTCACACGGCGAACACGCTTCACCATCTACGGCCTCATTGTCACTTAACATCGGGTGAAAAGAAGGGAAAGTATTAACCTATAACCAATAAAAAAATTAAACAACGGGTACGTAGATATTGAAGCATGCTCGCCCAGAATACCGTGGTTGTCATATGTAAGGCTGCTGGAATATAGCAACACTATTATGGGGATAAGTTCACATGTACTGCGACAAACGAGACGGGTTTGATAAACCCCACCTTCATCTAGATTTTAGTATTCGCATGGCTCCGGAATCGAACCTGGTACCTTCGCGTTACACAAGTGATAATCCACTGCCAGAGCTAATAATATATATTTATAAATATATATACATATCGCAATAGAAAAAATCCTATTACCAGTTTAGATATTACGATTCTAAAAATAAATGTTTAAAAGAAATAGCATCGGAAACCTTTGCCCTACATGACGTTTCCATTATTGCTCGGATTTTCTAACAAACACCGGATATCTCGTTACGGATTATCCGGATATTAGCGGAAGCTTACGAAAGAAGATAAATTAAATGGAAACTCCCTATATAAATTTCTATATAACATCGGTGAATTTAGTTCAAGTAACAGCTTTAGCTTTTTAAGTTATGTAAACTTGAGCCTGACCACGATTACACCTGGTGATAAGAAGACATGTGATCTATGGTATCAAATGGTATTGGTCTAGAAGAAATCCTTTTTATTATCTTTTTATAAACCCCTCTGACGTCATATCCGGGCAGAAACACTGATGCTCGCAGATTTTGTGGTAGTTTGTTTTTAACGAAATTATATCGCATAATTTAATAGATTCAGAAATCTTTCCTTATCAATTAATCCTTCAATCAGCGAATATATACTACCTTGAAAGCACCTCTTCAGGAGAATTAAGTAACAAAACACTGTTATACACTTTAAGAGTCAAATATTATGACATACAAGTGTTTAAGTATTTAAATTCCGCAAAGATTTTGTTTCGAATTTAGTAAGAAAAATTCTACATGAAACTTAAAAAATGCATAGAAAGTTGATAAAGATTTTAATAATATATTAAAATAAACTCAATACAAATGCAAAAAAAAAAAAGAATTTAATCAAAATAAAGTCAACGACCGATTAATTGATAATATATTTTTAGATAACGAAAAATTTGTGAGACAAAACATTGTTTCCATTAATTATTACACATTTCTCGAACAAAACGAAATTATGGCTATTACAAAATTATTCCTCGGAAGGATCTTTATACTGAATAGAGGAGGTGGAAGATAATAACTTGTTACATAAACCATTCGCTGGTTTTCACTGAAACGTAAACAATTCGCGTTGTACGAAACAGATGTTTGAGCTAAATCATCCGCCACCAGTTGGGAAATCCAGTGCGATGAATTTCCAGGCATATGTAGCAGTGAAATGAAACAAACGCTTGGTAACTTTAAATTTAAGTGTTATTATCAATTACGTGGAAAATTCAACGTGCATTTATATTTAATAGATATTAAAAAGTCGAAGAAACAACGACCGTATAAAATTTCTTACTCAAATAGTCTAGGTACTACCAACGTTGTTTATTACTGTGTATAGTAAATGTTATTTCATGTCATTGTAATTGACATGAAATTTAGTAATGTTACACTTACGTTATTAAATTTTGAATGTTGTTATATCTCGTCATAGTGATTAGTAGGTGGATTTATGAATTATATGGTATATATTATTTTCACCTATGTATATCAGTTATTATAAAAACATTTAGAAGAGTCGGTTTAAAAAAAAAAGTGATTTATCAGAATGTACTTGTGTAGGGTTAACAAAATAAAGTTGTTTTATTTACATCTATAATTTAATTTTTTAATCGGTTATGGACTATCTCTTGGCCTCAATTTCACCTGATGTTAAGTGGCAATAAGGCCGGCCGTAGATGGTGAAGCGTGTTCGCCCAGAATACTTCTGGCACTCGCATGTATGAGTGCCGGAACACAGCAATGCTGTTATGGCGGCAGATTAACATTGAGGGTGGTAGCTACCCAGGCGGGTTTTGCTGCCACAGTCCAGACCCCACTACTCCTGTGGCCCAGTATTCGAATTCGAAATGAGCTGTATGTTATATTTTCATTGATCATTATTTTACTATACCTATTAATGTAATTATATCTGAGGATTAGTACTTTATGTAATTGTTTAAAGATTTTTTATAAATTTAGTCTGCAAATAAAAAATTGAATTTAAATTATTTCTCTTTAGAGATTTTTATCACAACGTAATTAAAAGTTTTTGAAGTTCCAAGTAATATGAGCAGTAATAATACGTTTATATATACCACATGCATTCAGCGTTAGTATGACAACAAGTTGACATGAAACAAATATTATTAAAATATTATTTTCTTATGCTTATTAACTAAAACATTTTGAATCTTAATTGAAATTTAAATAGAAATAAGACAAACATAAGAGGTTTTAATCAACTTGTTTAACAGGTGTAATTAATTCATGTATGAACACTGTGTATATGGGACTAGCAAACAAGCATCAGCCTAAAGCGTTCGTAATTCGTTACATACCTGTCTAACAGAAACCTCACTGTTTGTATCACGCACACCTACAGAACTTGAGTGGCAGACAGGCTGTTTCGCAGCTGCCTCGGAGGTGAAGGATTTTTCTTCAGCGTACATGTTTTCTGCTATAAATGGTATAGCGATTACACAGATATATGTAGATGTGATTTATTACGCATAAATAGTGTTGTATTTTAATTTTCAACGTTCCATCTCCGACCCTCTTGGGTAAATAGGAAATGTATTTTAAATATTTGAATGTTTACTCATTTGTAAATAAAACATCATTCTATGGATAGAAAAATAGGCATTATTGTTTTAAAGCGCTATGTAAACACGTAGATCGTCCAGATTTAATATATAACCGACTTTGAAATAATGCTTTGCATACCACCGGACATTCACTAAGTAATGATAATAATATAAAATAAATAATATAAGATGGATTACATAGTAATGTCCTCATCTATAATTAAAAAATACTGATCGTTAGACTTTAAGTTTTTTTTAGTATGTGGAAGTAATGTTTTAAGATTTAAATTTTATAACAATGTTACAAAAGTTTTCGTTAATCACTTAGGTGTTTTAAATAATTCATTTTAATATAATATAAAATTTATTTATTTTCATTCGTTACGTAAAATATTCGTTGAAAAATATTCATTTAAAACATCCATTTACACGTTGTATCGCGTATTGTTCGAGTTGCGGTGAGTCATACCGTTTTCAATCAACGCAGTCGTCGACTGGTCAAGCAGTGTGATGAATAAGAAGCGGTTACTGATACGTATGTGCAATAGCCACCGCATGGACCGCACTTCGATTGCATAAAACCGACCCCAGTTACGTGCAACAATCTATGATTGTAAAACCAGTATCAATAGCGGTACAATAGCAAATGCACTGCGCTAAATGGACTAATTTGAAATTATTTAACTTAACACATCGATGACCCGTGACAAGTTAACTTGTCTGTTCATGTCTAAATGTTGACCAATTAACTCATCTTTGCACTTTAATTATCTGTTATAATTTATGAAACGATGACAAAATATAAGAAAACGTAACGTATCTGTATGTAATAATTTCGTTTTTTTATTAAATGCATTATTATTATTATTATCATATATTCGTGACACAAAGTAAACTCCAAAACTTTACCATTTTTATGTCCGCATATTTCAGCAAAATTTTAAAACAAATAAAACATTAGTTCAAAGTATAATAAAAAAAAACATTTAAACGTTTAAGTTCTAAATTATAACAAAAACGAAAAGCGCAAAAAAAGTGTTTCATCGGTATTGGCTTTAAAGACAGTAAAGAATTTGTTCATTTGTTACTTTACTTTTGTGGTGTGGCCGGAAATCAGTGTAAATACTTTTATTATAAATACATACATATGTAGTTAGCTAAAAGCTTTTTAAATTTATCGTTTACTATATCTTCGGGGGCGAACGAGTGTTCTGTAAATATTTGTGACCTCTAAAAATACACTTAATTTAAAATCAATAAGAATAAAATAAAACTTAAATAATAGGGGGCGTACTCCCTGTCCGCCTGACGGAGGACCAACCCGCATAGTATGTATCCATCATTGTTCAAATAATAGTTAATGATTGAGCCTTTGGTTAATATATGGTATTGTATTTAAAGAAATAATTTATCATAGCATCACTAACAATATTTTCACAATAAATGACGTAATATTTTTTCATTAATTTTGTTAATAATAATCAATAGGTTCATTTGTCAAAAAACTATTTTTTAATCATTACGTAATCGAAAACGTAATAGTAATATGCTAATATTTCCATATTATTATGATATAGCTTCAATACTATTCAACAGATTGTAGAGGTGAATTATATGAGAGCATCGTTACATGGTAGCACTGTGTGAATTTGAATAAGGGTTTGTAAATAGCTCGGATTGAGATCGGAGTTCAAAGGCGAGAGGGAACATTGCGTTGTCCCGAATGCGTCAATTTTATTTCATTTAACTCTAACAAGTATGTATAAAGGTGATTGCATTTTTAAAGGAAATATTTAATAGATAATAATGGTTTTTCAATTTTACGCGTATATTTGTTATTATTTTTAAACTGATCTAATCATGAAAACAATAGTTTGCATGTTAGGAACTTTTCTAACTGAATCTTGGTACTGTTAAAATTAAAAATAAAACATTTTTTTTTTGAGGAAATACGGGAATAAATGGTTTTTCATCTAATAATAACTAGCGTTTCTTACATTGGTTAGTGTTAATTTATGTGAAAATAGTATTTAGTTTTAATTAAAGAATCAAAGGAATTTAACAAATAAAACACCTATTTAGCAACAGTTTTATTTTAATACTTATATAACTTATTCGTGGCTAGTTTCTTTCGTTAAGAACCAAAAACATAATACCTAATTCTGAAGCGTTTTTTTTCTATCGATAATGTTAATTTTGATATTTATATTACCTACCACTATATCAAGCCGGTAGAGAATGCCAAAATGCGTTAAGTTCGTTTTGTGGGTGTGTCAAGAAAGATTTTAAATAAATAAATCAAACAACAATGTAATTTATTCACTCGCACTCTTAGTTGCAAATTGCTGTTTCCTTAACGTTTTTTTCCTTTGTAGATATTCTATACCTGGTTTTAGATCTAGATGGGCGGTGCTGAAAGAAATAAGCGGGTTATGACTACGATACCGTGAAAGATTTTATATGTGATCACATAAAAACGTAAGCCCGTTATACATTTTATGAAGCATACCTTCTTATCTCCATCCATTAAACATCAAAGTATGCTATTCGGCGAGTACAGATCGTAACCTGAATGATAACAATGATAATAATAATAAAAAAATAAATTAAAATTTTTATAATCATAAAAACAAAACAAACGCAACGTATTCGAAACTGTAAAGATGTTGATGACAAAGTGTATGTGAGGATAAAGGACTTACGTAATAGTCGCCAGTTTCGAAATGCTTCTATTATGCGCTGTATATTCTTTTGTAGCATTCCCTTTGATATATTTTATTATTATTATTGTTTTTATTACTATTACTTTTCTGTATTTTCTTGCTGCTTATCTTTCTTTGGTTTTCGTTTTTTTATTATTTTTTTTTATAATACTTTTTACAATAAGTGTATTTTTATACTTTCAAATTAATTTAACTATATATTCAGTGTGTTCGTTATTATTATAATCATTTTTTTTTCGTTTTATTAGTTTTATATTATTTTATGACCTAAGTACATCTTAAGTTCGACATGGTCACCGTTTTTATTCATCTGCATTCCACTGAAGTTGTGTCCGTACACCGCTGGGTGCCATATCGAAAATCAGCGCTGCAGCATTAGGCTGTACCGCTGTATGAATGCTGAATAAGGCTTCCCTTTGTCGGTGACATGTATTTTTGTTCATGTTACATATATAAACTCAAATTCGTTTGTTCTGACAACAAAACCTTTCTTTCTTTCTAATTTATCATCCAGACGTATAATGAAAAGGAATTTTTTTTTTTTCTTGAAGCATTAAGGCTATGAATTCATTGAATTCCATATCCACTTTATCATTTATCACATTTGTTTTATTTATACATTAGTCCGTGCTTCAATAAAACAATAGATTTTTTTTAATATTAATTTTTAATCGGCTATGAATCATTATAAATTATACGTTTTTCATAAACAACTACACATTTGGTTTTGAGACACTAATAGTATTTTATTCTCCTTATTATATAGCAATTTAATTTCATTGTGATATCGAGTTGTTATCAATGAATTAATAAATGAATATATATACTTCCGAAGTACGTGTGATATAATATATATATATATATATACTATATAACTGTCATTTTCGAAATGTATCGCTATTCTAGAATACCAGCGAATTAATACAGGATAACTGACAACGTACATGGTGATGCGTACCCCCACCCACGGTACTCTCAATTTCACATTTCTGACAGGCGATACAGTAATGCTATTATGGCGGGATTTCGACATTGATAGTGGTAGCTAACTAGGCGGTATTGGAAAAGCCTATCAACCATTCAGATTACACTATTCATGTGGACCCGAAATCAAACTTCGTGTGACAAGGCAAGGGGAAAACCGAGACGTCATGGAGTCAGTAAAATACATTAGATTCTTTTATTACCGATTTATTTCATTGCAGAGTAAACATAAACATACATAGGGATACATATATAGAGTAAACATACGATTCGATAAATATTGCATCTATCTAATCAAAGAATATGGCAAAAGAGACTGTCAGTAGTATTTGTTGAATAAAATAAACAGAACTATGGTAGGCCTATTATCCTACTATCGTATATTTCAGCGGGCACAAACTACAAATGGTTTAACCCTTTTATTTGGCAAAAAAATAAGTAACATTTTGAATGGAAACAAATACTAAAATAAGAATGTGTGGAGCCTAAATATGCCCAGAAATATAGTAAAAAAAATCTAGGGTTTTTAGTTTTCCTGAAAAATCATATATGCTACTAATACTAATCATGTATACATTGCCAAGTGGGTAAAGAAATATGTATGCATTTGAATGTATGTTGGGACATACTTTACTAAAACCAGTAAGAATATAAATCATAAATATGTATTGTAACTTTGATTCAAGACAAACATAAATGAAACCTCTTATTAAAATGGGTTGATAGACATACATTATGAAAGCAAGCTAACAAGCGGGTATAATGGCTCTGCAACACTGTATATGCAGGAAGTAAATCCAGAAACTACTCATTTTTGAAAATGCTAAATAGTTGACAATTCCTGGGTTTACTTCCGGTAACGAAACATAACCGGACTTGGCATTTGCGTGTGACTAGTTTATGAGGATAAATATTAATAATTATATTGCAAGCATAATATTTCTTTAACACTTTATTTTATTTTAAAGTTTGTATGGCACAGCATACAATACAAAATTAAGGGTTAAATTTTGCACGCTAGAGATATGTTTGTAATAAAAATAACCAAGTCGTATTCATCGATAATGAATTCGTATTTCATATAAATGAGTGATTATAGTGTATTTTAACATACATGACTATTTAATGGATGATAACGTTAGGAAATGAATTGCTCTTAATAAATATAGCATTCCGATATATATTTCAATTTGTTAGTGCTTATAACAAAAGACAAATGCTATGAGTTTCAGATGTCAGAGGAAGGTGCGTTGCGGACTAACAGTGATTAAACGATCGACAATTAAAAAAAATTATGTTGAATATGAAACTACAAATAAAGGTCTGAAAATTGTCGACTACGATCGTACTGGCATACGACCCACTTAATCACCGTAGAACTAAACAAACGTGAACATTTACGATTATTTACGTCTATAAATTACTCTGATTGCTGAGGAAACGACTAAACATTTGCATGGGGGCTATGAGCGGCTATAGCCGTAGTGGAATGTAAGCCCCCATAAAGCTAAACGTTTGTATTACTAATTACATGTTTTTGCATAATACTTTTTTTTTCCTCTATAGGCTAACACCTGATCTTGGTTCCGCATGATGTTAACAATTCACTCTACGATTTAACTTTCGGCCGGCGTGCGCTATTGTTTCTTTTTAATTAATCAAATAAAAAAACTTCGCAATGTAGTCCATGCTTCGACATTATAATGTGTACATGGAAAAATATAAGATCTTATAGCGGAAGTGCGGAGGCGGAAGATCTGTCACAATTTTTTTGCGATAGTTTTCTATCGATGGACATAAAAAATTATTTATAACAAATAAATATTTATTTACATATAAATATATACATGAACATATTTTTTATATTTCTTTGTTCGGTAACTTATTAAATTACATATTACGGGGTGTAATAAATAATTTTATTGTAAAAACAGACGTCAAATAAGCCCCACGTTTCACAATCACACTTTAATAATGCGAAATAAACGGCTTTGACTAACGCAAACTCGTCGACAAGAGTGTTTATGAGTGCACTCGATTGTACGAAAAATGGTTTATTGCGCGGAATAAAACCGTATCGAATAGTGTCGTTATCCTAAGACTTTACGACGGCTTTTGATGTTACGCCGCTGCGTAGCCCTACCTATCATTTTAACGAGTCGCCTATGTCAAGTTGACACTTCGAAATCCATACGATCGTGATGCCCCTGAAGGCGTTGTTGTAAAAGTTAAGAAGCCAATTAAAAAAGACCCTTTTTTTCTTTT